>JAQMYM010022651.1:0-20857 GCA_030014255.1 Parauchenoglanis ngamensis | reverse complement strand
ACTTTAAGACATGAAGTGTCTTTTAAGTAATAAAAATAAAGAAAAAAACATTGAATTAGAAGGTGTGTCCAAACTTTCGACTGGTAGTGTATATGTATGCTATTTAGCCTTTCCATGTATGGTCTATAGTCTTTAATCTTTCTTATGTATGGTCATTTTTCATTTATATATAATCATGCCTTTGCAAATATGGTATGTTATGTGGCAAGACCTTAAGAAAACAATAAAAAATTTGATTTGGTGGTCAATTTTGATCTTGATAATAATTATAAAATAATGATATAATATTCTCTGCTCTGATTGGCATCCCTGTATTGTGCTTCATTAAAAATGTTCTTGGATAAAACATTCCTTATCATATATAAATTAGTACAGTTTCATGTATATGAAATAATCATATAAAAATATAACATCTGCTCGTTCTGTGGCTGAAAGATTAACCACCGATACAGTATGTTCATGTGAATACTAGTTTTGTACATTTCTTAAACCTGTTATATGAGTTTAAAAGTAAAAACAAGTCTGGAAAGTGTATGAAGAGGGAGTTAGTGTAGTTATTGATATATAAAATTAAGTTTATGACTTACAGATTATTCATAAATAATGATGCAAGTTAAGGAAATATGTTTTAGGAAATATATTATTATTTATTAATCATGGTCATGGTCAAATCATTTTTAACACCATGAGCAATTATTGTTACAGAAAGGTTCTAAATGGAAATGCATATTTTCCTATATGTGTACACAACATTTGAAATGTTTCGATAATTGGCAAATATATGCTTGATATTTAAATTTCAAAATTTGCCCTGTCCGAATCCTTATACATACATTGTGCTTTTCCTTTGCAGTACTTATTGCAGCTCCTGGCTTACTTGTTTCTGGAGGTAATATTTCAATCCTGTCAAACACATGATTTTAAATAACATAACACATGATAACAGTTTCAGAGAGTGCCCAAGGGAATGTTTCATATTTACTTGCTCAAAGGTCTGTGTTAATAATCTGTCTTTTTCAGAGAATATGATTACCTGCTATGGTGATGTCCAGCACCTGCATTGTGGTAAACTTAAATGTCCTACATTCTTCAGAATATTATTATTATTATTATTACTAGTAGTAGTAGTAGTAGTAGTAGTAACTAAAAATTAAATTTAATTAAAGAATTATTAACATTACAAAATTCATATTTCTCTAAAAAAGACTCCAGTACTTTCTGTGGTAATAAATCTGTAATTGCATGATATATTCTAAATGTAATTCTAAATGTATTATATGTATATATATGTCTTAAGACACTGGGATGATAAAAGTGAAGTCTTCTGTGTACGGCTGTACAAACAGCACCATCTGTAGTGTTCATCGGCCCCATTATCAGGTTCCTGCTACCCGCTGTTCCTTAGGGATTTCAGATAGGTACAGATTTGCTTGCACCATTTCTAACAGAATATGTAATTTTGTGTTTCCTGTGTGATCAATTTAATGAGAGGATTTCTACATGACAAAGTTTGAACTGCCAGTGAACTGCAAATGACCCAATACCATAACCCTGGTGTGAGCATTCAGTCTTTTTATCCCAAACAGATGCAATGGACAACGTGACTGTGAGGTAAAGACAGATTCACTTGTTATCTCTGGCCCCTGTTATGGACTCCACAAGTACTACAATACCACTTACATCTGTATCAAAGGCCGTAAGTAGTCTATAAATTTTGGGGGGGGTGTAGATTTGTGTAAACATGTATAGAATTGGCATCAAAATGCAGAATTCAAGATGTTCACTACTTCCAACACATTGATACTGATCCAATACTGACATCCTTACAGTGACCAAGCTGACTGTCTGCAAACCTCTTCTGCAAAAGTATGCAAAAATATTAGAGAGGCGATGGTGTTGTGCTTTAAGACAAGATAAGTGTTTTCAGTGTTTATGTGTAAGAACTGGGTCCTGTCAGTCAACAAATGGTGCATTCATGGCTATAAACCTGCTGGTGGGTTTGATCAGGAAGTATGTCAAATGCAACCCAATACTGATCCAGTGTGGTAGCCCAGTCTCAGACCTAATCTCTAATTCAGTTAACCCAGTATCAGCTCAAGTCAGGTTACAGCTCTGGATTACTGATCAGAAGGTTGGGGGTTCAAGCCACAGCAAAGGATTACTGATCAGAAGGTTGGAGGTTCAAGCCACAGCACCGCCAAGCTGCCACGGTTGGGCGCTTGAGCAAGGCCCTTAACCCGCTCTGTTTCATGGCAGTCATTTCATGGCTGACTCTGTGCTCTGACACTAACCTACACAAAAATGTTTTTCTAACACCTTTAATATAATACAGTTCTAATATTGGAGTTGGCTGAGGAATGCTATAAATAATTGCTGTGCTTAGAATTTTGCATACATCTTATACTTATTTTTCTTCTTCTTCTTCTTTTTCATGTTATACAATCAAACGATTTCATTTCCCATGATTACTATCCTGTTTATTTTGTCTCCTTTCTCTAGGGCTTGTTGTGATCTGTGAGCATGGCTACAGCACACTGGACTGTGGTAGGGCCTCTTTCTCCGTACGCTTGGACTGCCGAGTGTTTCATTATATTTGATGTTGCAGTTGATCTACAGCAGATTTATCTGTGTCTCTGTGCAGGGGATGATAAAATTTATGTCATAAATGCAAACTTTGGGCGCACTGATTCCATAACCTGTTCAAAGGGACTCCCTAATCATTTGACCCAAAACACCAACTGTTACGCTCCGAACACATTCTCAACTGTGGCCACACGGTAACTTGTTTTGTTTGTTTTTTGTTTGTTTGTTTATTATATTTTTCTTAGTAAATGAAAATTTTCTTTTCATCATTTAGTGACCTTTTGTGAAAGAGGCAATATTAACACCTTGCTTTCATTTAAAGGTGTAATGGAAACAGGAGATGCACTGTAGAAGCTTCATACACCATCTTCTCAGATCATTGTGTTGGGACTGCTAAATACCTCAGTGTGTCCTACATCTGCACTAGTGAGTAATCTGCTCTACCTGACAATGCGTTATTTTTAACAATCTGGGGAAACAGGAATAACTATACCCCTTTTAGACTTTTCAGCTATGAAAAAAAGTAGGCGAATTTTAGAAAACTTTGAACCTAGTCTAGGTTTTCACTAAGGATTTTCAGACAATCATGTATTTACTGTGGCAAAATACATTTCTATTATGACCTTTTCTTTATTTAATGTAACTACACTGTCTTTTATGCACCTCTGAAAGTAATATTTATTTCTCCATCATCCTCCAAGTCTCAAGCACTAAAATACTGGGACTAACAACAAATGTAATGAATATAAAATGCGATGTCCCAGCACCAATATGCTTATCTTTATAATGCTGTTTGGTTTCTTGTTAAAACACAAAGAAAATATCAAGTAAAGTTTTGACAATGAAAAAAAAAGAAACGCAAAAAAGGTACCTGAATAAATGTAATGGTTTTCTATTTGTATTTTTGCTTAAGTTAATGTACAAAAATACTTTGCAATACTTTGAGTTATCGCAGTTATTGAACAGTTTTTATGAAAGTAACCTGAGTGACTGAAGACGTGAACTAACTGTTCATGTCTTCCCTTACAAAGGCCTCCTTAACAGAAAAAAAATAGTAATAGGAATAATCACAGTCATAACATGTAGCATAACAAATAGCAGCAATAACTCACAATTGGTCAGCCAAGTTCTGCCAAATTTTAAAAAACAAATATTAACCTAATTTGATACCTATAGTTTATGAAAAGTGTCTGTTTTGTTTGCATGTATTAAATTTATTTTGCCTAATAGCTTTATCAACTTGGTAAAGTTTATAATGGCTATAGGTATCAACTTTATAATGGCTTTGTGGCTCATGGACTGTTTTCACAGAAATGGGATGTCTTTCTAGTTACATAGTTGATTACTAGATGAATAAGGGGAATCAAGATTTTATTTATAGTGCTAAAACATTTATCAGTAAATTTAAAAAGGCCATGATTTACAAACCAATTTGGTAAAAAAAAAAAAAAAAGAGGTAAAGGTGTGAGACAGAACAAGCTTTACAGTATAACTTTTCAGAAGGCATTTTTTCACAATATTTGCTTGGCAGTTGGCATTTCATACCCATATTACAACCCATATTTACCTCCACCAAGGAGGTTATGTGTTTGCTGTGTCTATCTATCTGATTTTTAGTAGGATTGCACAACACCTACGAAACTTGGTGGAAGGGTGTAACATGGGCCAAGGAAGAACCCATTACATTTTGGAGCAAATCCAAGTCACAGGGCAGACCCATGAATTTATTTTCTCTTTCACTAATGTTGTGAGACATGGCAGTCTGTGCTCAACAATACCATACATCTTAAAATCCAGTAGATGGCAGTAAAGTTCAAAATTGAACTGCCTTTAGAAAAAGAAACCGCAAAACTGGGAATAAAACAAATAAATATTTGCTTAAATTAAAGGCAGTTGGACTTGACAGTGATCCTTATTTTGTGTGTTTTCATAGCATTCGAGTTGAATTCTAACGGTGCCACTCAATCATTCCGCCACTCAGTGGGTGTAACTGTCTACAGTGATGTAATGTGCAAGTTTAACTTTAAGGAAAGTGAGTTTATTGAGTCTCTGTGAGAAGAGAAATTGCAGCACCAGAGAAACCTCTGTACTGAATACTTGATTTATCAATTTTGCATATGAGCTGATGTAAATTGTTGTGTTAAATGTTAAGCTTTTGTTGTTATTCATAGAAGTGTTTTCAATCTGTTGTCAAAGCTATTTTGGAGTGCATGCATTCATGTGCTACTGACCTAGCGAGGCTTTTATTGTTGATTAGCAAGCCTAATGGCCAGAAGCCCATATGTAACTAGATTTCCATGAGAACTATATATCCAGACATATAAAGTGGCCGCAGTTGCAGATTTGCCTATCTTAGAAGAGATGACTATTGACTTTGGTGGAGGTCTGCACTCTCCTAGTGCCTTTCTAGTTTGTTAATTTGTTTGCTAGTTTTAGAGATCACCATTGTGGTGTTTTTGTGAAAGTAAGTGATCAATCACCTACTGTAATGAAAACCAGCCAGTGCTTTGCAAACTTGAATGTCAAACTTAGTAGGGGCTGAATGCACCTAGATCCAGCCCTGCTATCCTCACTATCACAAACAATTTAGTTACATTTTATAATAAAATTTTATAATTAAATATGATTAAATTTTAATCATTTTATTTAGTCGGTTATGACAAATTATCGACAATGAATCTGTTTCCTGCAGGGGAACTTGTGACCTGTGAAGGCTATATTGCTTCGTTGAAGTGTGGTTTGTATTCTTTTATTTCTCTATTAACTACTGCTGCTTTTTGACCATAGAAATATTTTATAGCCTATTTTTTCCTTGTGCAAAACCATTCTAATTTTAGGTGATCTAAGGATAAAGATTATTTCGGCTAACTACGGCCGAACCGATGCCACCACATGTTCTTCAGGACGACCTGACTGTCAAATCTCCAACACAAAGTGCTACACACCTAACACACTAAATAAAGTTGCAGCTAGGTAATGGAAGTATTAACTGAAGTGTGACCTTTGTCAGCACCACACCTTCTTGCTATTAATAACTTACATAACTGATGTAATCATTGAATTCAGAATTCAAGTAAAAGCCTGATGTTTTGCAGATGTGAAGGACATAGCAGCTGTGATGTCCCTGCTACAAATAGTTTCTTCTCTGACCCCTGCCCTAACACCTATAAGTACCTGAAAATTGTGTACGCCTGTGTCTGATGGTAAGTATCTTTCTCTGTCATACTGTATATCTGATGAATTAAATGCAGTTATTGCTGAGCTCCACATATCAGATATAGAGTACTGTATATACTTAATTAAAAAAAAGTGCAAATCTAAGTCACAACGAAGAATTTAAAGTGCAATGTAGGCACACAGAAATAAAAAAATACAATCATAAAAAACTACAGAAATCACAAAAAATAGTTTCAACACAAAATATACTGCAATTCCAAAATATAATTTATATACAAATATTCTGAAAGTTTATATTACATTGTTTTTAACTTATCTTTACTATGAAATACTTATTTTCTCGAGTTCAGTGCATCCAGGTAATTTATGTGCTATTGTTTTTTCCTAGTTCTTTTTTCCACTATTCACAGAATAACTTTGAGGGACTTCAGCTTTCTCCCCATTGGCCTCTCTTCAGCCTGAAAATGAATCATGCAAGTCATACGCAGCCATGCAGATGATACAGTGCAGGGTTTTGGTGTTGGTGTACTTAACATTTGCATGTTACAGATTTTTTACATTAACATTTACATAATGAACTGCTATAATGATTGTATTTCTGAAACGTACTTTTTTGCTCCTAAAATGTAATCTCTTCCTCCTAAAATACTCCACTTTACTAAACAATAAAGTATCCTCTAAACTCAAGCATAACAAGGATGGGTGTGTGTGCTTATGTGCAGAGTTTATTCAAATTCAGACATTATTTTTCCAAAATCCCAAGGCAATGACTGTCCAAAAAAAAATTAATTAAAAAAAAAACAATAAGTCCAATAAACATTTTGAACACAGCACTCAAGCAGATGCAAAAAGTTATCCAGAGGCAGAATACAGGTTATTAGTCCAAGGTTGACAAGTAGACATAGTTATGAGATCAGTGAATTACACACAATAGGTTACTATAGGCAAAATAGCCAATAGAAAGACTGAATTTTGTTTTTTTTTCTTTCTTTTTCCTGTCTGTGTTGATAATTAATTATTTATCATAATTAGTTAATATAGTGCCATTTCTACCAGTTCACCATTATACAGCACTTTACATCAGAATCAACCCGCTAGATTTGCCTCTTGTAGTAATGGCGAACCATCAGTAACAGGAAAGTTAATAATGTGTGGGTTCCTTCTTTATCATAGCTATGTCCACAATTTGATATGGAAGCACAAAATAAAGCTGACAATTGTGAGGTGAAATCCACCGTTTATTACAAGAGGCAAATCTCATGGGTTGATGTTAATGTAAAGTGCTGTGTACTGGGTCGATCACTTGTTCGGTAGCCAATGAGTTACTAGATCCCACCCTCCAGCATGCGGCAATACGTCCCTGCCCTCTTGCTGTCAAATTTCTGCCAAATTCAAGAGAGAAATTTTAGAACTGAGAGCGAGACCAAGAGAAGCATAAATGAGGATGAGAGAAGCATAACTGACAATGAGAAAAGTCTGAGTATTGATTTCTTGGTTACGGATTTTGGGTTCTGGTTCTCAATATATATGGCGCTAAAGTGGGCTTGCATATAAAGAGGGTATATATGCTACTTGCTATCTAACAAAACATAACAAAGCTGTTCTGGACAATTCAAGCAAGACCATCATGCTTCTCCTCAAATTCCCACAAACAGATGATAATATTAATCACATTAAAACACAAGTTATGTCATGAGGCCAGCAGGGTAGTGTACTGTAAAGAGTTTCATACAGTAGAGAAAGTCCTACTGATGTTTCTGCCTCGCCATTTCAGTCAAATGTGTTTTAAATGACGTAGCACGCACAGTGTGTTTCATAACACAGTTCAACTAATAAGGAAATTATTGGCAATTATTTTTATTTTCTGATGTCTACATCATATTGCTGGTGGTCTCACCCAAAAAAAGCATTAGTTCTGATGTGTGTTTTCCAAATGCTGATGTTGTTCTTATTAATTTGCATCATTCATCACATGCATTGGCAATACGTTAGCTATATTACTGTAAGCATTGGAACAATCACTCAAATATACAGAAGTGGATTCCCTTTATGAGAGAGCTGATTGACATGTCGCTCCTAGCAGTGGACCACCTCAGGTATGATTTAGGGTAACTTTCCACCAATTTGGCATCAGGTGTAGTTAGCACCAATTAAAAAATCTACCATACATGTGCAAATTAACTTTAGGTAATCTATCTTGTGTACTTGGTTCTGGTGAAGGCAATTTTTAAAGCCACAGCATATAGACATCCTATACAATTGTGTGCTTTCAACATTGTAGTAACAGTTATATGCATATAAAATTTATGCCGAAAACAACTAATTTTTGCAAAGAAAAAAAATCATACAAAACTTAGCTTATGTTAACTTATGTTGATCCAAGCTCAAGACCTTGCATACTGAATGAGGACCCACTTCATTCTTTAGTGCTCTGCACTCCTACTTGTAGACAAATCTTTGATCTCTATAAATGAGTCAAAGAGTTTGCACCTTAGGCAGGATATCATTATTGCTAAATCCAGAACTGAGACACTGTGTCAACTTGCTACTGAAGTTCAAATTAACCACAGCTGTACCATTAAATCAGAAAACCTCCATGAATTTCCACTATTTGATATTCAATTTAATTTAAAATCAGTAATTAAATTAAAAATATATATTCATAATTATAAGGCATGTACTTATATTTACAGCAATAAAATATATTATATAATAATATATATAATATATAATAAATAATACACAAATTTCTGCAGTACAGACAGAGACTGTTAAGTAAGGTGACCTCTCATGAAAACTTTTCTATATCAGATTTCAAATAATTTCAGAGACTATGAATAACACGTAGTATGCAATTTGTGCAACACATTCAGGTTCATTCATCTTACATAACTGCTTTCTTTGTGCTATCCATGCACTTCTTAGGAGTTAGTGACATCAAGTGAGAAATTTGCTTACTTAAACCACAAAAAATACCACTGTTTATTATGATTTGTTATGCATAGTGCAATATTCTTAATGTATGGTCATCTTATTCTTCAGTATAGTTTTGTGGGTCTGAGGTTGGCTAGTGGAGCTATGGTTGATTGGTATATATATGCAAACAATTTCCTTTATTTTATCAGAGAGTGATGTGGTAACACCATTTTTGTCTTGGGGATAGAATATACCTCCTAAAGACTTGACTACAGCCCACACTAGCAAACCCTTAAAAGGCTCAAGAGTTCTAAATAAAGACCCAAGTTAGGATGCAGTTACTGCACATCAGGGCCACGTCATGCATCTGTAAAGCAAGAGTTTCTGGCATAAACAGAAGAAATTCCACCCTCCGTTTATTTCACATACCAAGCTTTATTTTTCACTTTTTTTATATATATATATTTGCATAAAATATTTGTTTAAGCTTTATGTCTATGAGGGGCCGTTTAGGAAATAATTCAGACTTTTGTTACACAAACACACACACATTCACATGTGAAACTTTCACACATGCATCCATACTACTGAAAACTCATACACATATATGTGAAACGCTCACATAGACACATGTGAAAAACACATTCACACACACATATGAAATGCTCACACACATACAGGTGAAACGAGCTCACACACACATGAAATGCTCATTCACACAGACACATATGAAATGCTCATTCACACAGACACATATGAAATACATTCACACACACACATGAAATGCTCACACACATACAGGTGAAATGCTCACACATACATGTGAAACATTCACACACACACACATATAATGAAATGCTCACACACATACAGGTGAAATGCTCACACATACATGTGAAACATTCACACACACACACACATAATGAAATGCTCACACACATTCAAGTGAAATGAACTCAGACACATGTGAAAAGCTCGCAAGAATTTCATATGTGTGTTTGTGAGCATTTCATATGTGTGTGTGTGTAAGTTCGTTTCACCTGTATGTGTGTGAGCATTTCATATGTGTGTGAGAGAACATTTCACTTTATCCGGAAGGCGTTTCACTTTATACGGAAAGAATCCTTCCAATCGTCTGACTTGATCGCAGTTCTGGCTAAAACTATGCATTCACGATCTTTTCCTCCAGTCATTGCTGGGTGTTCAGGGTAATGAGGCAGGCGTGACGGCCCCTCATAAGTATCAGCAACAAACCTGATACCACTGTACAGAATGTTGCAGTACAAAGATACAGATTAGATGCAACATGCAGCACAAGAGCCAGCTGTACAACTAGGTAGCCTGCAATGACAGTAATACTTATGTAATTGAACATAAATGTTATATTATGTTAATTAAAATAATTAATATGGCATGGTTTGCTCCTGTTTTGTGCATTAAGGTTACACCTGAAGGATGGCCTGCACATATGAGTTTTTCCAGGCATTGTCCTTTGCTACATTGCTCGAACCATAGTTTTAAAATCTCGGGTTTGGAAATCCCTTAAAACCCAGGAAGCTAAGAAGATCCTGACACTGGGGTGTGTTTCTTTGCATTCAACTACCATATCAACACCTGACAGTGAGCAGTTTCAGTCCTCAATTCACAAATGTGATGTAATTTAAAGAATAATGTAAGTAATGCCTAAGATATGCCTGTATAACTAACTGCAGTTTTCATTAAAACAGAACCACAGTTATAAATGTGTTGAGGCCCACCAACACCACAACACCACCATCATCCTCATCATCATCATCATCAGCCGCAGCAACAGCAATTGCAACTGAAAACACAGCGATGTAATCGATAGACAGTTTGTGGAACGTTTTGACAGCCGTATCAATGAAAACCCTTCTGTCTGTAGTGCCCCTGCTGATGACACTGTGGAGGTCAGAAAATACTTGACTGATGCTGTTGTTACGAAGACACATAATCCTCTGGTTTACTGGCAGGAGCAACGAGGCTGGGGATGTAATGTGTAAAAAAAAAGAGGTGACTATTTTTTAATAAAAATCTTGACATGTAACAAATGCATTCCATTGTTCCTTAATTTTCTCTTATTGATCTTTGTCTTATAACAATCATAATTATCTACATTTGCTGAAACGTCATTCAGCCGTAGATGAAATATGCTCCACAAAGGAAGCACATTAATTAAGCCTACACCTCATAAGCTACAAAATACACAAACCCACAAAACCCATGTGGTTATTTATCCCATGGCAGCCTTTTTTCCATCTTCCTGCATGTCATGTCTTAAATATGAAACTGAAATACCAAGCAATTGAAATAGCCCCACAGATGATGATAAACATAATACAACAGAAAAAAAAGTATTTATTGAAAAACGCAGTTCATTACAGTTTCATTCCGGCCTAATCCTGTGAATGTTTTGGTATTTCACAAAGCCTTATTTTGCCCACCACTACCCATCTCTACCCAAACATGGTCACTATCAGAAAGGTAACCAAGCAAAAAGCACACCCATGAAGGAACAGGATATACAAAAACAAACAGACCAACACTACCCAACTTCATGTGTTAAAGATACCAATACTGCAAAAGCAGAACTACCTAAATATTGACTTTTTGAAGTGGTATCGAGGTGGGACAAGAAGGTAGTTTTTGTACAGTGGATTTTGGCAATGACTTGTTTCCTTGTGCTCAATATAAATAGATCTAAACTTGATCTGTTGCAGCACTCGAGGTTTCAGCTTCCAGATACATCCAGAATCATGAAACTCTTCCTTAAACTCTGCTTAATCACCTGTATGTTTTTTCCATGAATTTCCATATAAAATCAATTTGCATCTTAACAGGAAAAAAAATAATTTCTCAATTTCTGTTCTTCTGACAGTAAGTTATCTGTGTTTTGCTTTACAGTAATCATTTCAGCTCCTGGCTTAATTGTTACTGGAGGTAATATTTAAATGCATTCAAATACCTGCATTTTAAATGACCTAGTATGTCAGAATAGGTTCTCAGATTGCCTAAGCAAATAATTCAGGACTTCTTGCTCAGATATCTCAGTGAATAATTTTTTTTTTTCAGAGAATATGATTACCTGCTACAGTGATGTCCAGCACCTCACTTGTGGTAAGTTTAAATGTCCCACATTCTCCGACAGCGAATAATAAGCCTATGATAGCTCTATGAAAACATTTTATTATTTTAGGAAAGTAGACATTGAAATACTGAGAAAAAACTGAACTTCTATGAAAAGACTCTGAAGTCTTTCTGTAGTTATGAATTTCTTCTTGAATACTGTTGCTAATCATATGTATGTCTTATATGTTTATATGTCTTTAGAAACTGGACTAATAACAGTACAGTCTTCTCTGTATGGCCGTACAGACAGCACCACCTGCAGTACTAATCGTCCCCCTTCTCAGGTTACTAATACCAACTGTGTCTTGAGGATTACCACCATCGCTGATAGGTACAGTGTTTCTTGTTAGAATATACACAATATTTTAGGTACCACAATTGTGAGAAATTTAAATACAGTTAAAGTTAATACACAGTAATGTACAAAAGTCCTAGACACCTTATTTTTTGTTAGTACAAGTTTGTTATAGTACTTGTTTCCTGAATTCTGTTTAACTGAGTCAATATAAAAGATTTACAAACATGACTTTTCTAAAACATTATATGCGTTTGAAAAATTTTTGTATGTCAGCAAAGGAAGCCACATATTACATATAACTCCTGGGTTTTGCATCCAAAAAAAGAAGCAAATACAACAGTCAAAGTCCCCAGAACTGAGGCAGATTCTCAAAGACACTCAGTAAAACTTACCAGCTCATTTTCTTATAAAATTGCACAAATTGTACCTGGGACTTTGTTTAGTTTATTACTGTTTACCGCACATTGTAGTATTTTTCTTTTAAGTAAAAAAGTTTTTTTTATTACATTTCTTAAGTCATCTTTACAGCATTTCTTTGTGTCAGGATCTGCTCCCCGCTGCATGCGCAGCGTGCATGGTGGACTCAGTCATGCGCGCTATGCCTTCGATATCTCCGTCGCGTTTAGCACGCACTTCCGCATATTGGCGTGAACTACACAGGACTACAGTTCACACAGGCGCCTGCATTCCACCGAGTGACTGTCAATTGGATGCAGGTGCATCCTATTCACAAACTATCATGCCGTGTATATAAGGACATCCAGTTTCGCTAGAGCTTTGCAAAGCATTAGTCTAGCTCCCATGTGCGCTAATGCCGAGTCTTTTGTTCCCGTGTTTGCGTTCTCATGTTTTGACTTAGTTTTCTTTTTTTTTGGAATATTGTTTATTGCCTAGCCTGTGATACTCTGTTTGCCGATCGCTCGACCCCAGCCTGTTATCGGATTACTCTTCTGCATGCCGTTTATTATACCGCTGCCTCTGTGTGTAAAATAAACACATACTGGATTTTACCATGCTGTCTCCTAACCTGCACATGTGTCCAGCTATCACCCAGTTACCTAACACTTTGCACGTGTCTAAGATTTTTGCACAGTATTGTATGTTATATAATTTTTATAATAGTTCATTTGTTATATTTTCTGCAAATTTAAAAAATGAAAATGTTTTTTCTTTATTTTTATTACTTAAAGACACTTCATGTCAGAGTAATGATGGACTGTTTCTCTTTACTTAGTTGAGCGGTTCTTCACATAATCTGGATTACCACAGTCGTAGAATAGGACTGTTTACTGTATGCAAACACTACCTCAACACAACACAACTGATGGTTTCAAATTCATTAAGAAAGCAGGAAATTCCTCTAATGAACTTTTGACAAGGCACACCGTTAACAGAAAAGCATTCCAGGTGACTGCTTCATGAAGCTGGTTAAGATAATGCCAATAGTGTGCAAAACTGTCATCAAGGTAAACGCTGGCTACTTTGAAGAATTTGAAATATGAAACGTTATTTCTTAACACATTTCTGTTGACCACATAGTTCCGTATATGTTCCATATGTTATTTCTTAGTTTTGATGTCTTCAAGATAGTTCTACAATGTAGAAAATAGTCAAAATAAATTGAGTAGTTGTGTCCAAAATTTTGACTGCTACTGTATGTATATGTATATTAGGGGGGTAACACAATTAAACTATATGATCTGTTTAGTGTATCTGTATTTGGATTTAAACCTGACTAACCTTTATGCCCCTTGAAACACTGGGGGAAACATTTTTGTGTATTGTGTATATCAGTATTTTTGTGTATATATACATTTTTTATGAATGCATTGTTTTGTTAAGTCGCATTTTATTGGATACCTGATGCTGTGATGAAAAACAGGATCAGTCAGGTGAGATGTTCGAAAGCTACTAGTCAGAAAGCTACACAATAAACACAGAGATGTGGTGGTGAGAGCATGAAGTAGCATGCTGAAGTTGCCTGCAAAAGAAAAGTAGACCAGGATTTACAATATAAGGTTTCACCTATTTCCCTTGTTATTAAAATATTGTTTTAATCATTTCAATGTATTCCATTTGCAGGAGCACTTGTCGTTTTCTTGTTAAGTGTGAGATTGAGTGTGCAGTACAGAAAGCATTTAGTCTGTTTATCCCAAATAGATGCAATGGACTAAGAGAGTGTGAGGTAAAGACGGATCTACTTGGCAACCCTGATCCATGTTATGAAACCTACAAGTACTACAACACCACTTACAACTGCATCGAAGGCCGTAAGTAGTCTTCAGAATGCAGAAATCAGGATGCAAAATTGTGCAAAATTGTCACATCCAACCCAATACTGATCAAGTGTGTTAGACCAGTCTCATGCAAGGTATCTATAATAAAATTAAGCTCTATTAATGGAGTTTCAGTGAGGAATGATATGGATAATTATAGTGCTTAGTATTTTGCAGGCATCTTATTTTATTTTCCTCTTTTTCCAACTTTATTTATCATTTTTAACTCTATTACTATTCAGTAACATCTTACCATAACATCTTGCATCTAGATTTTTTTGTTTGTTTGTTTTTGCATTCTTAATTTTTTTCTAATAATTTCCCATGGCTGCTATGCAATTTATTTTGTCTCCTTTCTCTAGGGCTTGTTGTGATCTGTGAGCATGGCTACAGCACACTGGACTGTGGTAGGGACTCTTTCTCCGTACACTTGGCTGCTGATTGTTTTATTGTATTTGATGTTGCAGTTGATCTACAGCAGGTCTGTCTCCGTCTCTGTGTAGGAGATCATTCTATTCAGATCCTAAATGCAAACTACGGCCGTGCTGACTCCATAACCTGTTCAAACGGACTCCCCAATGGTTGGCTCCAGAACACCAACTGTTACGCTCCGAACACACTCTCAACTGTGGCCGCACAGTAACTCGTTTTGTTTGTTTGTTTGTTTAAATATTTTACTTAGTAAAAGCATTTAGTGACCTTTTGTGAAAGAGGCCATGTTAACATCTTGCTTTCATTTTAAGGTGTAATGGTAAGAAGAATTGCACTGTAGAAGCTTCAAACACCATCTTTACAGATCCTTGTGTTGGGACTGCTAAATACCTCACTGTGTCCTACATGTGCACTAGTGAGTAATCTGCTCTACCTGACAATGCTTTATTTTTTAATAATCTTGGGTAAACAGGAACAGCTAAAGCACTTTAAACTTAACGATTTCTTTTGTTTTTTCAGTCTTTTAAATCGGACAGTGTAAATAAGTTCCAAAAATTTTAGTCACAAATGCTAAAATACTACATATAAATGTGATGTCCCAGCACTAACATGCTTATCTTCATAAAGCTGTTAAAACACAAAGAAAATATGAAAAGAAGCTTCCTTATCTATTTTGCACGATGAAAAAAAAGCCACACTTTTAATTGTACATTTAAAAAATGTTAATAGTTTTACATTCCTGATTCAGAATACTATACTCCATATAGGCAGACTTTGTAGGGGGGTTCAAGCAGCCCTAAATTTGTTTTCAGCAACCCTAAAATATTAATGTGATAGCCAGGCTAATAATTTCCAGTTAATTTGCACCTATTAAAGCATCTGTCAGCATGTCTCATTAACGTTAATAGGTATGGATTCATAGGAAACTGGTATTGTATGTGCAGTTAGAGGTTATCTTAATAACTGACACAAACAATATAGTTTTCTGGTGTCTTTTGATATTAAACTGCACCCAATGTATAAGGATATAGAACAGAAGTGTTTAAGATTTGATGCTCCAGTGAAAACCTTGAGGCAGCGTCTTGTCAGGAGGATATCAACATATAAAGGTAAGTTAAAGTGTGTAAATGAAGTTAAATGTTAGTGAGATTAAAGGTGCATTAGTGCATTAAGGTCTATTTTGTTCAAGATTATGTCTTTATATGTTAGGTGGGCTTGAAATATGAATGAGCCCAGACTTGAAATTGTCTTTAGATATCAAGAGTTAAAATACTGTAAGTTATTGCAGTTATTGAACAGTTTTTATAAAAGAAACCAGAGTGACTGCAGATGTGAGTTAGTCGTTCCTGTCTTTCCCTACACAGGCCTCCTTAACAGGAAAAAAAAAAGGTACCATCATAAAGAGCAGCAATAACTCGCAGTGCATTCGTCACTTTACTATATTTAAGAGCAAGTGCTAAATCAAACCAAAGATCTGTCACGAAAAGAGGAAATATACGCACTATTACTTACTTCCACCTTCCAAAGAGTTGTCACACATGAGATCTGGATTTTTCTGGTTTCTTTTGGGTGAAATTGTTGCCTGGGGTAAGCTAGGGGTATGTTCATTCAAAATGAAAACAATGATGATAAACCTAGTTTGATACCTGTACTTTATGAAGTGTCTTTTTGTTTTTTGTATATTTAATTTAGTTTGCATAATAACTTTATCAACAATGTAATGGATTTGTGGCTCAATCACTGTTTTTGGGTATCTTCCTAGGTTGAATACTTACTGTATAACCAGAATGAAGAATTTATTTATATCGCTTAATCATTTAGCGAGAGCATGTCTTTGTTTATTTGTTGGCTTGCTAGTTTTTGAGGATCACCATTGTGGTGTTTTTGGGAAACTATAGCTTTCAGGCTTGTATGTCACATTCATTAGGGACTGAATATCTCTAAAGGTCTGATTCTAGATCCGGCCCTGCTATCCTAATTAGCACAATTTAAATGACATTTTATGATTAAAAATTTTATTAATATTAAGCTAGTTATGTAAAATTACCACACAAAACATCTCTTTTTTTTTTAATTAAGCAATGAATATGTTTCCTGCAGGGGAAGTCGTAGCATGTGACTTTAATACTGCTTCACTGAACTGTGGTTTGTACTCTTTTTATTACCCTATTAATTACCATATACCTATAACATTATACAACATATAATAACATTATATTACATTCTACTTATTATATAACAAATAGTTAAACTCTAAATCCACATTCTGGGAAAGCTGAGTAATGAGTTTTACCAACCTAGAATTCTATCACAACAATTTTGACCTTCTCTCAATGCTTTTTGACCGCAGAAAATATTTTAGCCTATTTTTTCTTGTGCAAAATCCTTCTAATTTTAGGTGCTGGCAGTATAAAGATTATTTCGGCTGAGTACGGCCGAACCGATGCCACCACATGTTCTTCAGGACGACCTGCCAGTGAACTCTCCGACACAAACTGCTACACACCTGACACCATAAATACAGTTGCACCTAGGTAATGGAAGTATTAACTGAAGTGTGACTTTCTTCAGCATCACACCTTCCTGCTATCAATAACTTACATTACTGATGTAATCATTGAATTCAGAATTCAAATTAAATCCCGATGTTTTGCAGATGTGAAGGACGTAGCAGCTGTGACATCTCTGTTACCAATAAGTTATTCTCTGACCCATGCTATGGAACCTATAAGTACCTGAAAATTGTGTACGCCTGCATCTGACTGTAAGTTTCTTTCCCTGTCATACTGTACAAGTAATGAATGCAACCCAGTTATTTCTGAGCTCCAGATATAGAGTACTGTATATATTAAAGTCAAAAAGTGCAAATCCAAGTTGCAATGAAGCAGTTGCAGTGTAAGAAATAATACTAATAAAAAAAGATACAATCATAAAAAGTGATCGACTACAGAAATCCCTATATAGTGTTAATTTTTCACACAAAATTGTTTCAACACAAAATATACTGCAATTCCAAAATATAATTTATATACAAATATTCTATACAAAAGTTCATATTACACTGTTTTTAACTTATCGTTACTATGAAATACTTATTTTCTCAAGTACACGGCGTACAGGTATTTTATGGGCTATTCTTTTTTCCACTATTGACAGAATAACTTTGAAGGACTTCAGTTTTCTCCCCATTGGCCGCTCTTCAGCCTGAAAAGGAATCATGCAAGTCATACGCAGCCATGCAGATGATACAGTGCAGGGTTTTGGTGTTGGTGTACTTACCATTTGCATTTATATAATCAGCTGCTATAATGACTGTACTTCTGAAATTTACTTTTTTGCTTTTACATGTAATCACTTCCTCCTAAAATAAACCACTTTACTAAGCAATAAAGTATCTTCTAAATGCAAGCATAACAAGGATGAGAGTGTGTGTGCTTATGTGCAGAGTTTATTCAAATTCCGACATTTGTTTTTTCAAAAACCCAAGGCAGTTACTGTCCAAACAAATTAATCAAAGAAAAAAACAACAACAACAATAAGTCTGTAAAACATTTTGAACACAGCACTCATGCAGACAAGTGCAAAATGTTATCCAGATTCAGAATACAGGTTAATAGTACAAGGTTAACAAGTAGACTTAGTTATGAGATCAGTGAATTACACACAAAAGGTTACTATAGGCAACAGAGACAATAGAAAAACAGAGGGTTTTTTTTTTCTTTTTCACGTCTGTGTTGATAAGACAGGTCACTGAATAATAAAAGTGCTCGGTAAAATGTTTTGCATCTGTCATCATTTGGACCAGCCAGATCAAGGTTCTAATCTGAGTCCATCAAATTAATTAATTTAGTTTTATATTAAAATGATTTTGTCATCTTGGGGGAAAAATCATCTTGCAGAGGGTAACTTATTCTTAGAAGAAGCACTTATTCTTCACTTTAATATTAAAAATAAATAAATAAATAAATAAATCTCTGTATTACTTGCCAACAGTTTTTAGTGTGATGGTGTTCTTAGCCCAGGTCCTAGTGAGCCAGTATCAGTATATATTTACTGATAGAGACTTCAAAGCACTTATGTAAGTCGCTCTGGATAAGGGCGTCTGCCAAATGCTGTAAATGTAAAAAAATGCAAATGTAACGGAAAGGCTTTAAACAAACATACAAGCTAATGCTATTCTCTGCTATTCCACTAGGGGGCAAGAAAAGAGCAAAAAAAGTCAGGACCATGTGCTCAGTTACTAGACAAAACGTGTTAATATTAATTTCTTCATTAGCATACATTTGGTGGTGTGTAACCATGAACTAATTTAGCAGTTTCACAGCAACAATGTTGAATACATTATAGAATCACAATCAGAATTTAGCTAAACTATATGGATTCTTCCCACTAGAATATCGTGGAATATTTTGTGTAGATTCATAACATATAATCCTAATCTCAAATCCATTCCAGTTCCAGGTTGTAACACAAAATGTGGAATAAGAAGTAAATGTCTATGCAAGGCACTGAATGCATGTACAGTATTTGCATGGACTCCACAAGACAGAAGACACACCTTCAGAGTGCCGTGGTACCAAGATCAGCAGATCTTTAAGTCCTGTAAGTTGAGAGCTTAGGCCTCCAGGGATCAGATTTGCTTGTCCAGAATATTGCACAGATGCTCAATCAGCCTGAGAGAGAAAAAATTAATTGCCTTTTTGGAGATGTACTGACCCAATCAGCTGGCCATTACAATTTGGTCCTTGTCAACGTCGCTCAGATATTTATGCTTGCCCATAACACATCAACTGTGAGAACTGACTGTTTGTTTGCTGCCTAATACTGTATATCCCACCTCTTGCCAGGTGCCGGTGTAACAAGATAATCAATGTTACTCCCTTCACCTGTCAGTGGTTTTAATGTTATGTCTGATGTTATGTATGTATGCATTTATAATTTATTTTATTAAATTGTACCAATATTTGAGATTATGTCCTTATAAAAATAATGGTATAAAAATGATGGTATGTAGTCAGGACATTGTAAAAATGTTAATTGGAAGAGACAGAGACTTTGACTATTAATGTGATATTTTAAAAACATAAAATGCAATGTAGTTCTTGGATAAATTAGTATTAAAATGGCTGTGGGTCACACAGTATTATCCACTGTGGGTCACAGGGAAGCTGGAGCCAATCCCAACTGACTACGGGCGAGAGGCGGGGTACACCTTCATTCAATTTGATTTGAATTTGAATTTGAATTTGAATTCCAAATAATTAATTGAGGTACTGGAGATAGTAAACCAAAAAGCCAAGGAAAGTCTTACAAGGCAAAATACTGTCTCATTTATCAAATGTTACGTCTTTCTGCTCGCTTTCTCACATTCTTAAATTAACTGCATGCACCACAAAAAAATTAAACAACGCTGAATCCTGAGGAATATAGACCCAAATTCCCTGCAGTTGCGTATCACCACCACTAGATGTCAGTAAACGACCATATTTCAATATGCATCAAACAATGCATACAACCAATCAATCAATCTCCAATCAATGGAGATAAAAGTTGGCCACATTATGAGTTGAATGTATAGAGGGGGCTCGCGAGACAGTCCTCAATGAACGGGAGAGAATGGACCTAACGGCTAAAATAATTGTTTACACCTGAAATGAAAAAGAAAAATATGCTAGCATTCTGCTAAGCGCATATTGCATTGTGCGTACATTAGCAAAATGCTAGCTTTTTATGGGCAAAATTGCCTTCCCTGTAAAAAAAACAAAAACAAAAAAACAACCCCAAAACAATAGTATTTTTCCATTTCAATTCTGATATATAATCGATACTGTATTTGCAAAAATGAAAAAAAAAAGGGCTCTTTGTCTAGAAGCAAGGGTAAATAACACTGTGCAACAATTTTTTTTAAAAGTCTTGCTTCCTGAAAAGTTTTTGCTGATTGTGACAGGTATCTACTGGGTTGCACAAATATAGTTTTGGTTTTACTGCATCACGTAGGAACTCTGAGAAATAGACATTTATATGTTTA
>JAQMYM010022475.1:7305-20896 GCA_030014255.1 Parauchenoglanis ngamensis | reverse complement strand
TATATATATATATCAAGTTAAAAATATGTTAATAATAAAAATATAAAATTTAGCATTGCTTTAGACAGGAAGGAGAATCTTATCTGAAAACAGTTAGCATCTTCTCTGAATAGCTGCATTATTAAATGCACACAATGACCATTCCAAAAGAAGTACAGAAAATAGATGCAGACCGTAAAGCGTGTCTTCGTTTGAAATTGAAATTATTGCAGTGGTCTTTTTTTTTTTTATGCAGAGTTGCACTTAACACTGAGATCAGAGAGAAGTGTTTACGGTCGTGTTCGTACTGCAGCGTTCGAGACACACGGAGCTTTCAGGAGTGAGATTTTCTTTCATCCGTGGCATTATAAAGCATGGTTAGTGAAGATCCAGGAAAATGAGTGTGTAATTTATTGAAGCTAATGTGAAGTCTGTTTGGATAATGATAAGCTCCATTGAGCTCAGATCGCTGGAACACACCTAATATGCAAACTTTGTCTTGGTATGCATTAATCACACATTATTTAAAGCCTGTGTAGCAGCAGCGTTGCCTTGCAGCCTGTTGTTGCAGGATTACGGCTTGTTGATTTAGCTGGAGGGACTGGAGAAATACAAGAGCGATTACACAAGTGTCTAAGTGGTGTAAACTTTTCAACTTCATATTTACTGTCCCGTTTACAGTTTTAAAGAAATGTGCTGTCAATTGTAAATGAAACTGCTTGTGACTCGAGTATTATATTAAACATTTGGCAAAAAATAAAACAGAAGTGTAGAAAAGCGCCGCTGCACTGATCTGAAAGCTGTTTGGGTAGATGGGTGTGGCTCAATGTGCTAATGAATTTGCTTGATACCCGACGTTATTTCTTGTCGACGTTGTTTTTTTGTACAAGACATGTCATCACTATAGCAGAGAGTGTAAATAAAATAAAAGATCTATGAAACCTCTGTGACTGTAGCTAGCTCTGGTCTGGTGAGCTGCGTTTAGCTAGATAATGATCATGGATGTTTGCGATTGATCTGCCACAGCAGAGAATCTGCTACAGAAGGTTCATTAGAAATCTGGAGCCATTGAATTACAGTCACACTGAAAGCTCTGCTTCAATATTTTTCATTTTGGTTCGCTAAAATATATCCGCAAACAAGATGTGGTCCAAGCAGTTGGAGCTCTCCGCAGTAGACCGTGTACAATGGTTAGCTTTCGGTTGTTAATGTTGGCACACTGGTTAGTTTTTACCTACTTGTTAACATTTGCTTACTTGATAGTTCTCACTTGTTACATTTCACTCACATATTAGCTTCATTTTATTAGGTTTCACCCACCTGTTAATATTCACTTGTTCGCTTTCTCTTGTTTGCCGCTTGTTAGCTTTTACTCATGTTAACTTTCGCTCACTTGTTAGCTTTCCCTCTCGTGATAGCTTTTACTTGTTCGCTTCTGCCCACTTGTTACCTTTCACTCACATATTCGTTTTCATTTGTTAGCTTTTGCGCATTTGTTAGCTTTCGCTTGTTAACTTTTGCCAACCTGTTAGATTTCACTTGTTCGCTTTCACTCATATGTTAGTTTGTTCATAGTATAGAATAAAGGCAGCGATGAGCAAAAACACCCTTGTAACTGCTACCTGTGAATCAAAGCTCTTCTGAAGATCAGCCACACCCACATCAACATGTCCTGTTACGTTAAACTACATCTAGACATTGGAAAGTCACCAGGTATTAAAACTTTGTGCTGCAGATTGTGGTCATGTACCAACATCAACTTCATTAGAAAGCAAGTCAGTAGATTGCCATACTGATCTGTTTGTCCATCCTGGGCTTCTGTAGAAACGTGTTGTGCCTTTATATTCAAACGTTGTGTATGTGAGAGAGCGTCTGTAGAGTGAATGAATGCTCTGCTTAAGTGTTCTCTATGATGTTTCTCAGTATCAGAAACCGCCATCGTACTGCATGCAGAGTGGTTTGCAGTTGTTCACTTGTGGTGGCTTTGTGGACAGTTTTTTGGGATGTGGCTATTTCTATTTTGAACATGGGAACGTAGATCTTGTTTCTGAAATGCACTTTAGAGCGTACACGCCTTGCCCAGTTTCTGCTGTGGAACTATTTGCAAATTATATAAATTCTTTGACGTGATAATTTTCCAAAATATGTATTTTCACACCCACACTGTAACATTGATAGAGTTTCTCCCAGCATTGTGCAATAAAAATAGGCCTTATGTTACAGGTGCGACAATATATCAGTTTGACGTACTGTCATCTGGAATTCAGCCATTTCTATTGTTACTGTGATTAAATCAAAAATGATTTTCCATATGGGATGTCACATTGTTGTGTTAAACTTTTGGAGGATAAATGTGATACTAAACTAAATCCACTTTTAATAGTATTCTAGGAGTTTCCCAAACTGAATAAGTGAAAAGTCTCAGTCACGGCACAGTAATATGGCGTTTAATACACAGCGTTGTCATGTTTGCAAACAGGAAGCTGCAAACAAATGCAGACAAACTGTCATCTGGATGCTGTTTGTTTCAGGATTTATGTTCACACACTTTCTCCCAAGTCCATTAGCCTTCATTCAATAATGCTCGACCTTTCAGAATGATCGGTTGGATTAAAAAAATGTTTATGGACCTGTAGGGTTTCACATGCACCCTGATATTGTCCTTATTTAAGCTTCATTCAGCAACATTTGCAATTTTCATACTGTGTCCTTTCCTTATATAGCCTGTTTCCTGTTCTTTTTTTCCCCTGTTGCCATGGCATTTAATTAGTCACACCTGTTTCGGCGTAAGGCTCCTTATTATAGACCCCATTTATACCCTGTTTGATTTTCTGAGCATTTTTCAAGGTGGTTCATGTGTTCAGCTATATTACCAGGCTGTGTAGTTCCTAGATCCTGGTTTTCGTTTCATTTGAACAGTTTTGTGTTTGTTTTTGATGTGTACGTGTTTGTTTTGGTGTTTAGTCTGTAGCATTGCGGTGCTTAGGATTTATTTATTTATTTATTTTAGTATCTGACAGTTTAGGGTTAGAGTTAGCAAACCGTAAGGTATTTTTTGTCTCTCAGTCGGTTATAGATTGTCCCAAGGTGAATGATACTGGTTGTGAATTCCTCTTTGGGAGAACTAGGATTAAAACGTGCAACTTTCTGACCACCAGGACAGGACTTTAACTGATCTGATCTACCACAAAAGTACTAGTATAGGACTATTATATTATCCATATACCCTGATTTGGCTATTGTTTCACCTACCAATGCCAAAATAATAGTTAAGTTAAACCACATTATTATAACACACTAGTTAACCCATCCAGGGAATTTCCCAGGGAATCAAACTGGCGACCTTTCGGTCCCAGACCTGCTTCTCTAACCTATAGGCCATGGCTGCCCCGTAAATGATGCGTCTGAGACCACTTATTATGTAAATTTTTCTTACCACAACCTTCAGATTCCCTTCAAAATTGCAATGTGATCCATATTTCTATGTAGTATGAGCACCAGTTTCATACAGGAAAACTTTTCATCATAACTTATTCTTTTTAGAGCAGGATATTGGAAGTGGATTTTGTTTAATGGAGTTCTGGCAGCCGGCACGGTGGTGCAGTGGTTAGCACTGTCGCCTCACAGCAGGAAGGTACTGGGTTCGATCCCCGGGTCACACAGGGTGCCTTTCTGTGCGGAGTTTGCATGTTCTCCCCGTGCATTCGTGGGTTTCCTCCCACAGTCCAAAGACATGCAGATTAGGTCAACTGGCTACTCTAAATTGCCCATAGGTGTGAATGTGAGCGTGTGTGGCTGTTTGCCTGTGGTGGACTGGTGACCTGCCCAGGGTGTACCCTGCCTCTCACTGGGATTGGCTCCAGCTTCCCCGCGACCCAGATGGATAAAGCGGTATACAGTAGATGATGGATGGATAATACTGAATGTCAAAATGTTTCATGCCTACAAAACGTTTGATGCCTATCCCATTGGCCATCCATCCCCACTGTAGGTTTCTAATGAATGAAGCCTTGGATGCTCTAAATTCAAATCAAAATATTATCCACAGGACCACTCTGTGAAGTTGAACTGTTTACTTTGACATGTATAGAAAGGTTTAAATGGAATGGAATGGTTATCAATTCCGACATTATCAAATTACTGTACAAAATTCAAGAGAGAATAGTTAATGAGAAACAGACTGAGAGGACAAAAAAATGTATGGCTCCACTGTCTCCTTGCCTGACTCTTCCCCCTTCCTGCCTCTTTCTCATGTGAGAATCACAAGCCTTTGAACTTATATTATTGAATGAAAATTAGTCAAATATTTATATTTTATATTTTAGCAATAAACTGCATTTAGGTTTAATTTAAATCAAAGGGGCCTGCATGCTGTGTTACTTAGTTAAAAGTTATAAAATTAAACTATATAAAGGTCTTCTTATCTTACTTCACCCCATCCCAAATGAAGACTTGGCTTCGGAACAGCTCATCAATTATTCTCAGATTATTGAACAAGACATAGCTTCGTTACTGGGTGACAAAGCTCGCTGGTCTGGGTCTTGACTTTAACTTGACGAACCAGGCCTTTCTTGCCAGGAAAAGTCTCCAAAATGTTTCCAAGTGGAAATGAATTTCTGGATGACGTGTGAGCCACAGTCAGCACCATGTCACCTACACAGAATTTACTTCCATACATGGATCATTGATGTTCTTGGAGCTGCATGAGGTGTTCTTTGAAACAGCAAGGTATTCTTTGACATCTGTGATGTACTATACTTGCCTCGATCTGCATTTAGCATAGTGATCATCCTTGTTGAATACTTGGTAGTAGCTTGGGCTTGACCTTGAGCAATACCAGGTGGTTGGGCGTCGAGGGCTCTAAAACATTGAGGTCTGAAGATGCCTTTGTAATGGGCCTGCTGTTTACGATGGCCTCGCTTCACCTAGCAAGGTATGGAGACCTACTTCGTCCAAAAGTTTTTCCTTCACTGTTGTGTTCAGAATTTTTCTCACTGAAAGGAACCACTTCCTCAATGGTGAGAACTTGCTGGAGGATTGCAGTGCCAATGGACACCCTTCTGTTTTTTCCAGTCTGTTGGTGTTCCATTCTTTGATCAATTTCTTCAACTCACTGTTAGCCAACCAGGACTTGTTTCCATTGTCTGAGTACAGCTCACTGACTTCTTCTTCTCATTGCATTATTGTCATTACAAGTATGCATTAGTGTCAAGTGAAGATGCAGCTTCTAGATGTACAGATCATATGGCAAGACATATGGAAATAACCTTATATCGCTTTACTTGCCCTCTTCTTTTTTCAACAGGAATGAGCTGAAGTAGTGGAGTCAACATGTGATTCCTCCCACATCATGAGCTGTAACATCATGAATGTGTGACTTTATCTTGAAGTACTGGATTCAACTTAGAGTGAGCTACTTTTTTCACCCTTTGATATTCCTTTAGCATTGCCAAGTCTTCTTTGAAACTGTTTTTTAGAGTACTTCACAATTTCAGTTTCACTTTGGTCAAAGCTTCACAGGTTAGGTATGTTCCTTTGCAAGCTTTCTTGAACTGATTCATTCTGCTTTCTCAGTTTAGTGTATTTAATTCCCTTCTCTTTGCTTTCAGTTCCTTAAGCAAAACTTTCAATTTCAGAAACCATGCAACGGCTTTGTCCAAAATGAATAGTGGATCATCGACTGGTTCGTTGCATCTTTGGGCTCTTGATCCTGTACAGCATGTGCTTGAGCTACCTTTTTGACCACTGGGTCATCAATGGTCAACATTCCAGGATCTGGATTCTTGGGCCACTGGTCTTGTGTGCAGAGCAAGATACCTGGTCCTGAAAGCCAGCTTTCATATTTCAAGAATGTTTCAACAGTCGGTCCTCTTGAGACATGATCAGCAGAGATTCAGAGTGCTATTGACATATCTCCACTGTGAAGTTTGACAGTGCTCCAGGATTATTGAAATTCTGTTGTCAATGAAGATTTTGAATCTAGTGCATTCACTGTTCAAGTACATTAGCACAGCCATGCTATCCAGCCGAAGGATTGAGTCAAAAGGATTCCATTTGAAGCTCGGTTTTTAGAAGCTTGTCTTTACCATCATCAGGGTGGAGTGAGCTTCACCAGTGGCATTGTGCAGCAGTATGTAGCTTGTTGTTCCATGGGCATCTTTGATAACATCAGTGACATGATGTAGCTTTGCAAAGACTGATGCATCAAACTGCTTTGTCTTGACATATCTCTCAACTCCAAAAATCTCAAGATATTGCAGACCAGATATAAATCCTCTCCAGCTCTTACTGGTATTGTCTGGCAGGTCTTTGTCACAACTGTTCTTCAGCTGGCATAAATCTTGCAGGATTCTTTTGATGGGCAATACTATGATAGTGAGAACCCCCGACGCGTGGGAAAGCAGGCCTCTTCTAGTGTGTGGTTGATCTTTAAGGTTGAGCTTGAACTGATTCAACACACTAGTGGATTCCCAATGCTTTCTCCATTGGCAAGTTCTCTTTATCCATGTCCAGATCTTTAAGCCCTTATGCTCTTTCCTCTTTGGGAGCCATTGCGTGACCATTTTGTTAGTCAAAATCTACCTTTCACCATCATGCTCCCTAAATCAGCACAAAGGTCAAAAGCTGTGTCTTCATTAGTAGTTAACTTGACCGCAGCTTATTGACAAAATCTATTGCACATTTCAGAAGAACAAAGGCAATGATATTACTCCAAAGAGGTAGGCCAACATCTTGCATTCAACAAGCTCCTGCTCATAGATTTCACCAGAGAAACCTGAAGAGAGCCACGTCTTCATTGCTGACTGTGACCTGATGAAACATGGCCTCAACAATAGTGTAGCTTATCTTGAGAAAATCATACATGAATACAATATATTCTGTAAAACAATTTGACATCGCTATAGAATTTTCCCATGTGCTCAGTGCATGTTGCTCTATGACCACCCACAGTTTTTGAGGACTGAGACACCATGATAATAAACTAGTATTTCAATGTACTTCTTTTTTCAGCATCAGGAAAGTCTTGAATGAACTGCAATTGCTCCAGAGCTCCTAGCTTGGCTACTGAGATTCAATTTGCAGTGACTTCTGTCAATTTGTTTGTCTCCATTTTATCCCTTCCACCTGTGAATGGGCCATTTATCATCCAGCCTAATATTGTTCTTATAGTTTATGGTCCTTCATCCATCCTGCTGACCACTTGTAGTGGTTCCATCACCTTGGAAACATTTGCTCCTACAAGTAATCCAACCTCTGCTTGGATAGTGGGAAATTTCACTACCTGTAGGTGAGCCCATCTGTTAATATCCTCTTGGCAAGGAATATTATCTTTGGTTACAGGGATGGTTTTCTCTGAAAACACTTCTAAATGCTTAATAAACTGGATGCCATCCAGGCTACTGATTTCCAGTCCAGTCATAATGCAAATGTTCATAGTAGACACATTTCTTATTGTTCGCAACAAGATGCTTGTATTGCATCCATTTCATGCTAAGCCAAGGTTTATCAGTGACACTATAGCAAAAGTAGCTGAGATACCTGGATCCAAAAAGTTGTCACTTCCTTAGTTTCTGCCTTGACACACACTGGAATGTGGAAACATTTCTTTCTAAAATGTCTAACTTTTTCTGGAGCTGTTCCTTTGTTGAAAAAGATTTCAGGTTTGGGTTATTATTGTGCTGGAAGATGAAATTTTTCTTCTACTTCAAAAATTATTTTGTACTCCTCTCCTGATTAATACCTTTTGATAATAAGTGCCCATACATTCTTTGTAAGCTATTTGGGGACCATGGCTTCAGCTGTGTGATAAAACCAAGAAGATATCAAGAATTTCTACAGAAACAGTGCATCTGTATTTGGGTATAAGCAGAATCACTTAATTGATGACAGATGTATGAAAATTATGTTTGAACATAGTCACATGTCCTGTCATAAAAATGTGCACATTTAATTAACCAGGTTGTTCTAAGTTTTTTCTTTATTGTTTTTTTCTCTAAAATGTTTCCATTTGATTTTCACATGAATTTTGTTGGATGCTATATTACATTAAAGGTGGAAAATGATCTGACATGATTGATCTATATTTCATTTTTTACATCACACAAACTTGCAATTTTAACAGTGGTGTGTAGATTCTTTATATCTACTGTATGTGTCTGGTTGTGCATGATTATAGGGAAAGGCAGAGGGAAACTGAAAGACTTTGGCACCAAGTAAATGCAGAGGAACAGAGAGAATCCTTCTACGGTCATAATGGCAGAATCAACAATAACAACAACAACAACAACAACAGCAGTAGACTGGAGCATAATCCAAGGTACTCTTTAAATCAGTCTGTACCTACCATTTGGTATCTTACATTTAGGTTTGTATGAGCTGCATGAAGGTACGGCACTTAATATCCACTTGAACACACACAAACCCTAGTAGACACGACAACATTTATTTTGATAACAATTCTATAACAGTCAGACTACCTCTTATTACGTGTATCTCTTTGTTTCTTAGGTGTCATCAGAAAAACTACCCTGATTCTCTAACCATCCACCACCTGCGGCCTACCCTGGGACAAATGTCCCCCACCTACCCTGTGAATAACCAGATACATTGGCTGTCCCATACAACCACATAGATCACAATTTCCACCTATTTTCTGTTGTGGAATATAACTCTAACTTAGAACAATCACCATGGAACCAACAGCATCTGGCATATAGGAGGGTTAGGCCTCTTCTGAGACTGGGTAGAAACTGGAGGAGCCACTTTGAAAAGTGAAACAGCCCACAAATCTGGGCTGTATTTGTATAAACTTTTCTACAGCAATTATTGATGAACCATTAATATATTTAATATGATTTTAAAAAGTTATTGCTATGAACCAGCCTCAAGCTGGAATTTAGTTGAGAATCAAAATGTGCATTAAAACAGTTTAAATTAATTTTTATAAATTTTTAAGTAATTTTTAAAAATTACAGAAAATTTCCATGTTTGCTGTTGCTTAGTCCAATCTGGCCAAACATTCAACTGCTATTCCTTCAATTTTACTTATATATTTTTTGTTCCTAACTTTACTCAATACTTAAACTATACCTAAAATTTCTATACACTTATGGCATCAATCAACATTGCTGTGTTGTTACAGTGAACTTTGGGTTCTTTAGTTTGTAATTCTTGCACCATGTAATGCAATTTTGATATTTGGGTATCTAAAAAAAAAGTTTACATACAGTAATCATGGACATGAATGTGATGGTAATATTGGACTTTTAATGATTACTGTTCTTTTTTTGGGAAAGAATGATTGTAAAACATACATCTTCAATAAAAAAAACAATACAAGAATTTGATGCACAACTTTTAATTTATTTGGGGTTTTCTGAAATCAACACAAAGTCAAAGATATACATGCAAGACACCTAATATTTGGGTAAATGTCCTTTAGCAAGTTTCACCTTGACCAGATGCTTTTGGTAGCTGTCAACAAGTTTCTCTCAGAAATCTGGGTGGACATTTGACCACATCCTTCTTGGCAGAAATGATCAATTGAATTTGTGTATTTCCTGGCAAGGACCCAGCTTTTAAGTAGAATTCACATATTTTTTATAGGGATTGGGTTAGGACATTTTTAAACTTAATGTTTGCTTTAGCCATTCCACAAACAGATTGCATGTGCTTTTTGCTGTTGTTTGTCCACTCCTTCACTATGTGGGGTCATGAACAAAAAGATAAGGCTTATTTCCTAGAAATATATAGCCCATGACTTCCAACTCCCCAAAGCTTAGACCTAACAGAAATTGCGCAGGTGCTATGGCACGTGTAAGCTCCAATGACTTCTGTCATCCTCGTTATCATGTTTAATCTTACTTCATAATTTCGAGCTCTCATGATGCATAATGGTGACAAGGCCTCGATCTCATATACCAAAGAAGCAAATGGTTTTTTGCTATTAATTGTCCAGTCGTTCACTGCATGGTGACATGAACCAGAAGAGAAGGCTCATTTGCTAGTAATAGATAGTCCATGACTTCCAACTCCCCAAAGCTTAGACCAAACAGAAATTGCATGTGCACAATGGCAGGTGCTATGGCACGTGTAGGCCCAATGTGTGTAATCCCCAGTTATAAAGATGCCTTGTTTGCAGTGCAGCTCTTTGGCCGATATCATCGCACCAGGTATTTTTGGTGTCTCATTACGTTGTGTTAATTTCCTCAGCATGTCTCAACAGGGTCAATAACCATCTGCATACTTTTCCTGCCTTATGTTCTTTGAACTATTTGTTGTGTGATGTGGGGTAAGAGCTGTTGGGGGGGGCATGGTGGCCAAGTGGCAAGGCGTTGGTCTTGTAAACGAAAGAGCACAGTTTTGGTTCCTCTTCATGCCTTATGGCAATCCTCGTGCTGCGCTGTTGGCTTTTTGCCTCTGGTGAAATAGGCGTATGCCTTGGAAGGGAGATTCAAACAAATTTTCTGAGTTCAAGCCATCCGTCATGTCAAAATGTGACGTTTTCATATCCTCCCCCTACCATATTTCTCATGGGGATGTAGCTCAGTGGAAGAGCACATGCTTTGCATGTGTGTGGTCCAGGGTTCAATCCCCTGCATCTCCATGTGCAAGTTTTGGCCTAATACTGGTCCTAATAGGTATGGGACCCTAATAGATAGGGTTCCAAAGAGTCTCTGGTTCCACCGATGAAGTAGGGTTTGGTGCCGCTGTACTGTTTACATGTGGCCTCTTTAATGCAAACTAATATGCCAAAGGCTGTGCTCCAGGGTGTACACCGGAAGCGGATTCCAGGCGTTTCTGTTGATACTTGTCTATGGAGCAGTATCAAAGTTGTATAGAATAGGCAAGATCTGTCTCAGCTCCCCAATGGCTGCTCTGTCAAAGCCCACTGACTGCTGTGTTATTCATCTTGCTGGATCTGTGTGGATTGTGAAAATTACTTTGTTGTACTACGATGTACTAGTGCCGGTTCCGTTGGATCGGATCGGCTTGCTGAAGTCTGTAGTTTCGTACAGGTTGTCGTGAACAGAACGGCAAGGCTCAGACAACCTCTGTTGTCCTCGTTATCTTGTACCTCGTACATCTCCAAGTTGGTGTTGTCCCCATTGGTTGCAGCCACCCTGAACAAATGCCAGTCAGTGTGCTCAAAACAGTCCTGAAGAGATGGCTCCGTCCAGAGATGGCTCCTGCTGCCCAGGTTCTCACCTGCTTCAGAGCCGGTTTGGTGCGTCTGATGAGTGGTCTGTATGCTGGCATTAGCATAACAGAGACCTGGTCTGAGTAGCCGAGGTGGGGACGGGGCTCCGCACATTTCACGCCGGGAATGTGTGTTTAAACAAGATCCAGTGCGTTCGAGGGGGTCGTTGCAACGTCCACATACTGATGGAATTTCGGGAGCACTGACCTAAGATTTGCATGGTTGAAATCTCCTGACAATAAACAGTCCATCGGGGTGTGCATTCTGCAGATCGTTAATAGGCCTGTACAGTTCACAGAGCGCCTCTTTAGCATTAGCGCCAGAGGGTATGTACACTCGGACAATGAGCACAGTGGTGAATTCCAGTGGTAAATAAAATTGTCTGTATCTGACAGTCACAAACTCCACAAGTGATGAGCAGTAACTAGAAACTAGCTCAGCATTCTTGCACCATTGCTCATTAATGTAAACACACAAGCCACCACCACGAACCTTACCGCACAGAGCTGCATTTCTGTCGGCACGACGCAGTGAGCCCGTCCAGCTGAATGGCGCCATCCGGAAATCTGTCGCTAAGCCATGTCTCTGTGAAAACAAAGACGCAGCAATCGCTAAACCCCCGAGCTACTCCGCTGAAGTCGGCTGTAGTTCAGTTTCTTGTACATTTTTTGCTGGCAGCCCCTGAAAACGAACAAAGCATCACGATACTTTGACCAATTAAGCCCATAGCCACTTTTCAGGACACAACAAATTCTGCCATGTTTACACCACACGGCAAGGAACGATGGTGGATTCTTCTTTGTCACTACGAATTGTATGGTATGGCACTATTAGCAAGGTATGGCGCTCGTTTTGGTGCCCTTTACTTTTGACCTAACGTTCATAGAGCAATTTCTTTGCTTATCTATAACCTGAGCGAGAAGGGACTAAAATCTGCAACATGCAGCTCTTTAGGTTCTTGCTTTATCTGGCGCTTTCCAGGAGGACCTGAAAAGCAACAAAGCATGGCAACAGTCTGTGCAAGGCAAGAATCAAACCCTGTTCACAAGAACTTGAATCCTGCATGACACCACAACATTAATGCACTTGACTTGGAATCTCAGAAGGTTCTCCCATATGACAGTAGCTTCCATAAACGGGTAAAACGCGACTCTGCATTTGGAGCCGACACCCAGTCAAAGGAAAGGCAACGGAGCATCACAGAAGGCTGCGCCAGCAGGGAATCGAACCCAGGTCACGAGACTGGCAATCTCGTATGATACCACTACACCACTGGTGCTGCACTGCGATGCAAGCGGCTAGTTTTCACAACAATTGGCAATGAAGCCCTGCAGGGCAAGGTGACCGTCGGGGTGCCGTTTTAACCTGAAGGGCAGCCGGCAATTGCCTAAGCCCCCCTGGGCTATAACTTCACAAGGTTGGGACTCCAACCCTAATCCTACAACTAGAGCTTTGCAAATCCTTTTTCGATTGTTTCCCTGCTGACACGTGTTTTAGCTACTTGAGGGAATGGTTTCAGATTCATTTCCCACGTTCACAGCTCTGCTTCAGACTTTTTCCGGCAAAACCTGGAAACCAACACAGGATCATGATACTCCGAGCTATGACGTCTATAGCGACTTGTCAGAACAACACAATTCTGCTATGTGTACTCCGCACTGGAAGAAAAGCTCGTCGCGTCTACATTGTCCCTACGATTTGTGCGGTATGGGACTCATTTTGATGCCCTGTACTTTTGACCTAAAGTTGATGAAGGCATTTCTTTTTCTTAGCTATAGCCTGACCCAGATGGGACTAAAACCTGCAACATTTGATGCAGCTCCAGAGGCTGATGCCTTATCCAATACCGTGAGTGGCTTTGAAATTTATCTAGCTCATGAGAAAATCTGTCATGAAAGGTTTCGGATTGATTTTCCACATTCACAGCAATCTGTCAGAGTTTTTTTTTCTCGATCAGGACCTGGAGAGCAACAAAGCATCATGAAGGTTTGTGCAAGGCAGAATCCATGTCCACTTAACAGAAACTTCTATGAACAGGTTCACTCCACACTCATAGCAATAGTGGAGGAGATATCACCATGCCCTTAAGGGCAACTAAAGTTAGCAGTAGTCTCCGCCAGCTGGGAATAAAACCTTGAATGAATGGGAATCTTGCATGATACCACATCACCACTGGCATCACGATACTTTGAGCAATGAAGCCCATAGCCACTTTTCAGGACACACCAAATTCTGCCATGTTTACACCACACGGCAAGGAACGATGGTCGCTTCTTCTTTGTCACTACGAATTGTATGGTACGGCACTATTAGCAAGGTATGGCGCTCGTTTTGCTGCCCTTTACTTTTGACCTAACGTTCATAGAGCAATTTCTTTGCTTATCTATAACCTGAGCGAGAAGGGACTAAAAT
>JAQMYM010022442.1:0-20901 GCA_030014255.1 Parauchenoglanis ngamensis | reverse complement strand
GTAAAGAGAAACAACAGTCCATCATTATCCAGTCTCTTTTAAAGTCATAAAAATAAAGAAATAATTGAATTAGAAGGGGTGTCCAAACTTTTGACTGGTAGTGTAAATCTCTTGCTTGTGTAATCAAGAGAAATAAAAACACGCCGTTATTGGGAAATAATTGCCACATCAGGACACACGACACGACCTGGCTGCGGTTTATTTTTCTGGAACAACAAATAAAGCGTTATTCCATCTTCAGGAAATCTAAGTGCAGATGATGATGATGATCATGATTATGAGGAGGAGGAAGAGGAGGCGGATTCGGGTCATAGCCTATTCAAATTAGTTTGGGACGTAATCAGGCGACTTCTGAGCACAGGGGCAGTTCATGTCCCCTGAAAAGGAGTTGGCAACAGTGCGGTGTGCTCACCTGTGGTTCGTACTTCCATTCTCCTCTAGGGCGCTTGCCCTGCGGCTGCGAGAACACGTAGGCGGAGAACCAGGGCGTGCGGCGCTGCCGGCTGTACAGCGTGGCGAAGTGGACGCGCTCCTGGTAGCGCTGACAGATCGGAGTCCCCGCGATGCCTGTGGGGGCCCGAGACCGGAAGAAGAAGTTCAAACACTGCGAGAAATCCCCGACATCTCCAGCGCACAGCCCGAGCAGCGCGCTCACGAGCAGCACAGCAAGACGCATTTCTGCCAATCCAGCCTAGATCTTAAAAAGTCTCCCTCGCTGCTCCTTCTTCATTCAGGTCTTCACTCGTGATCCTTGTTTAGGGGAAGTTGCGAACTCCGGGTTCATTAACGCGTCTTTGTGGTCTATGGGAACCAACCAGCCATAAAAGCACACTCGGGTGTTGCCAGATAGGGCTTTTCCACCCACTCTTCAAGCCTGAATAAGGTTGGAGTCGAACAATAACCATATCCATTGCAACACAGGACATCCTCATCATACAGGTTCCTCCAAAAGTATTGGAACGACATAGCCAAATTATTATTTGGGTTTGCGATCAAATGAATATGAGGTGGTAATATTTCATGCTGTTAGTTCTTGATATTTATATCTAAGCAACTTTGGTGGAAGACCAACAAATTTTTAGCTGAGCAAAAATATCGGAACGGACAGTCTTGAAGTAAATTCCTCTTCTTCTACTCCTTCTTTCGGCTGCTCCCGTTAGGGGTTGCGACAGCGGCTTGTCCATCAATCGCATGTTCGATTTGGCACAGGTTTTCCACCAGATGCCCTTCCTAACTCAACCCTCCCAATTTATCCGGGTTTGGGACCGGCGCTCAGGCCGCACTGACTTGCTGGGTTGACACTCCTAAAGTAAATAACACTTAATATTTGGTTGCAAGCTGGCGACCCACTGCCATCACCAAACTGTAAGAGTTTCTTGTTGGTTCATTCAGACCGCTGAAGCCAAAATATCTGCACTATATTTCTAAAAACATGTTTTTGAAACATTTATCTCATAATAACAAGTTGATTTTCTTGTGGTATCAATGTTTTCCAATAATAACAAGATGTCATAATACGGTCAATATCACCATAATCAAATACTTTGGTCATTCTCTTTATCATAAATCATAGACAGTTCATTTGTAGAAATATATATTAGCTGAGAGCCCATGTAACATTAAGATGGAAATGACATCTTCTGAAAAGATGATATAAACAGATATTTCATTTAATATGATTGAATTATTATGAAGACGACATGCTTGATGGGCTTGAAGACCGGTGCTTGATGGGATGGACAATGATTACAGGACTACAAGCAATGTTTTTATTAATTACACAATATTTTCAGTAATAATTGATTTCTATAAACTACATTTACCTTGGCTTCAACATTACTATTTAGATATGTAGACATGAATTCACAACAAAAGGTCATTTTGGATATTGAGTGTAGCTTCACTGTGCATCAAAAAAGCATAAACAAACATGAAATAAGTCATTAAAAAGACTGTGTATGAAGTATGCTTAATAACATGCATTAGAGAGACAGAGAAGAAGAAAATATTTTATATATATTATAATATATATATATATAAAATATTATATTAAGCCAACATGGCAAATGTTGAGGAGAACAAAAGGCACCTTACGGTGATATTAACCTTGTAAATGAAACTTTTGTTGTAATAAGGAGTTGATTTATTTATTTATTTATTTTTGTTCTGCATTTTATTTTATTTTTTCCACTTGGTTGGTCTTCTGATACGCATCTGATGTGCTTTAACATTGTGGAACGACTACAAGCAAACTGACCTGAGATCCAATCTGGCAACCACAAACCAAGAAAATGTTTTTTTGGTGTGCATTTTCGCTTTCCTATTAGTGATCACTCATTGCGAAACTGACTGAGTGAGGTGTTAAGTCATATGCAAAACTACTGCCAAGGCCAAATTTAAGCTTTTCAACAACAAATTGATTATTTCTTGTTGCGATTTTGCTACCCTGTGTTCACAAAGGCAGTTGACAAGTTATTAATCTGCTTTTATTATTTCTTAGAAGTCCATATTTTGCATAGTTTTACTGGACTGTGGGAATCAGAAGCCTAAACCATCTAGGAATGTCTCACACCTTAAACAGAAAGTCACACGTACTGTCAGGTTTAAAGTACGGTTTCATGACATATTCTCAACCAAAATGCTGTTTTCTATAGGCGCAAGGTTCCAAGAACAAAATCTTTATGAGAGATTCAGGCCTTCTTGAGCTCCATCAAGCCCTGAACTGTAGTACAAAGAGATTAGAAAAGGGACAAACTGTTATTATCTAGCTATTTGCTTCCAGTTTTAATCAAGGTGTGGACAGCAAACTTTTTTTTTCCTCTTCTCTATATTCCCTCTTAGTGGGCATGCAGCCATCTTTTTTTTTCTGTTTTTTTTTTCCATTATTTTTGCATGAGGAAGTTTTGAGGGAGGACGTGGCCTTTGTCTTCACACAAAGGCCACCTTTGTGTGTGTGTGTGTGTGTGTGTGTGTGTGTGTGTGTGTGTGTGTGTGTGTGTGTGTGTGTGTGTGTGTGTGTGTGTGAGTGAGATAGAGAGGGAGTGTCCCTACATGCTATGAACAGGCTCGAGACAGAGTAAGCTCCCAAGGAGTTTGGTTTCTTTTTCTCCAATACTTTTTAACATTTCTTAAGAAATGCATTCACGCTTATCTCCTGCATGCGCATATGAAACGTTTTACATTTTTACTTCAGGTTGTTTTGGAACAGTGAACCCAAACCCTTCGAGACTTCAAGAAGTATTAAATGTACTATAAAATGAGTAAAAACCTTAGTTTACTACAATTAGGCGAACACATAAAGGAAATGCATTTTAAGTATGAGGTTTTTTTTTAAATGTATAGATGAAAGTGTAGAGATGAAAGAGGGGAACAGATGAAAGGACTAAAGCTCTGCTGTATCGCTGTCTTCAGGCAGAGATGAAGAAAATCGCACTGTTCCTCCTTTGGTTGCGGGTCATTTAAGAAACCCAAACGAAAAAGTCCTTGAAAGAAGTTTCAATCAAAAAAGTTTACTTAGAACGCTGAAATAACTCTGGGATATCACATATTAATTATAACTATTAATATTCGTCACGTTTGCAAAAGGAAAATGTACATCCTTTTTACAGGGAATGCCAAAACGGAGGTTTTGTTTTCATCCAACCAGTGGTTAAAGTTATGTAACAGTCAAATGGGTTCAGTTTATCATTTCATCAGTGCAGAGAAAAACCATCAGGAACCGAGACAACTCGTCATCGGATATCAGCTTCTCGTTCCACACGATTTTAGCTTCAGTTCTAGTAAAGTCTATATATGAAAATATATGAATACTACAAAAATAAAAATGTAAATTTTTTTACGTACTTGTTTATTTTCAAAGCCTGGGATTCTGATGGACATGAACTGAAATTAAGAACAGGGGCGAGCAGGATCGTACTGACTGACCCTTTCCCAGAAACTGAGAATGAAATGAGCGTACCTAAATCTGTTCTTAAACGACACGATTTAAATCCAGTCTCTGAGAAAGTACCCAAGCAAACATGCGTTTCATTCAAAACCTGTTCCACCACTTCAGAATTAGTGCTTTTTAACAGTCTGAGCTAAAGCTGTTCCTTTAAGGCATTATAATGTATGATTTGTGGTTTATTTAGAAAGATTTATGTTTTGAAGGCGGAGCATGTGAAACCATAATTCACTGGAATTCTGAACAGTTTTTGCGCTCGGAATTAACTGCCAAATTTGGAAACCATAATTCACCAGTTCTACCAGGAGATGGCAATAATGTTTCAAAACAGTTCTCTGAAACACCTCCCACCATACACACACACACACACACACACACACACACACACACACACACACCCCAAATGGACTATGATGAACATTAATCACCAGAATTGTTTCCTTACATCATGCTTTAATTATTTCTGGGAACTACTTCGTCTCTCTCAGTCAGGGTGTGTATGTTTTCCTCCAATTGTAATGGTAAGAGGAGGTCATTCCTTAGAAAAAGGTTACATTGGCAAACCAGATCAGTTAATTGGGTGTGGAAGTGATGTTTGTGTGTGTGTGTGTGTGTGTGTGTGTGACAATTTGACCCATCATTCTGATTACAACATACAACCAGACAACTTGACGAAATGGATTGCTCAACAACCAAACCGGGGAAAAAAAAAGCTGATTTGTCTGTTTTCAGAAATAAACCAGAAGCAGCTTCCCTACTGAAGTGCTGAGTTTCAAACACTTGCTTTAAAACTCACCCACATCAACTTCTGCTTGCCAAATTTCTATATGAAGCAAGTATAGTTTGGCACATGACCTTCTGAGCCGTCTCAGCAGGACTTCACCAGATGTAAATGCAATCTGAAGCAATTTTTTGTTGTTGTTCAATGTTCTTATGTTCAATTTGGGTTTCGTGTTGGTAATTATTATTATTATTTTTAATTTACGCATTTAATTTGCGGCTCACTAAATAAGTCGGATGCGGCAACGTAAATGTACCCTCAAGTATACAATGGTGGAATTTGGGTTTAAAGGGTTCATTCAGTTTTACAGGTGAAGGTCACGTGTGTTGACGGCTAATTGAATAGCCATCACGAATCCATGTGCTCACTCACCTGTCCCCTGAAACCACCAGTTTACCATTAACCCGTTTCCTTGCTGTCTGTTTACACGAGTTGTTGTTCTAGCCCATCCACCCATGCGTTTTAGTCACGTTGTGCACTCCGTGATATTTTTCTGTTCAGGTGTAACCAGCGATGATGTGAGTTACCACAGCCTTCCTGCCAGCTCAAACCAGTGTGACCGTTCCCCTCTGACCTCTCTCATCAACAAGGTGTTTCCACCCCAATGGTTTTTGGTTTTCACACCATTGTCTTGAGTGAAAATCCCGGAACACCAGCAGTTTACAAACGACTCAAACCAGCCCGTATTGGCTATAAAAAAAAAAGTGGCATAACAATTTGCTGTGTGAATTTTTTTGTTTGTTGTTGAATTTTCCATTACTTCGCTTAACCAGTCATGTCCTGGTTATATAAGAAAGCCACTGGTTTCCATTTATTTAATGCTTTACATACAAAAAAATGCATTAAAACACATTTAATAATTGACTCTACAATCCTAAAAGTACAAAGTAGTGTAGTTTAACTGTAATTGCAGTTTATAGCAATAAAAAACAAGAACTAAGCAACTACCAAGAACTTATTTTTCACACTTAATCATGAATTAATACATCTCTAAAAAAAAAAAAAAAACCCAAACACTAACATTAGCAGGAGCGTAATGCAAGGAACATGTATTCATTTCAAGCAGCCTGATAATGATCTGCAAATAACGCGAACCAAAACCATCTGCTTACGATGTCAGCATTTCACAGCTCGACATCCAACATGCAGAAACATGTACAGGAACGATATTAGCTAGCAGAGTGAGCTAGACCAGCTTAGCCGCACCTTTTCACGTTGTACGGTATTAATGCTCTGGGTTAAACTTATCACTTCACTGTTCAGTTGTACTAAATATATCTAAGTGCTGCTCCTGTCTATAGGATAATGAGTAAGGTTGCTAATTATGTAGCTAGAAATGGCTAATAAATCTAGCTAGCTAGCTTGAATTTGACCTTTGAGCACTGCTCAAATGGGTAGTTTTTACGGAAATGCGTTCTCCGGATACAATTGTAGACTTAGTTACAACGTAGTTCCACGTGATTGAGTAATTTTCTTATTATCACTACTTTTTTTTTCTTGGTAGTGGCCTTTTTTTTTTGCATATGCAATAATAACAAACATCCTATATACATTGATTTACATGTACATTGTATGACAGTGAATCGCTTTACAATTTCATATTTTGGTGCACAAAATAGCATGAAGTTTGTGTTTCTCAGTCAATAACGCTACTCTTCCTGATGACCATATAGACCAGTATGGGAATGACGCTGACAGGCAGCAGGGTGAGTACGAGGACAACACTCGCTGGGGCATCTGGCAGAGCGTCCTCTTTAGTGGCGCACAGACTGAAGTATTTCTTATGGACTTTCACAAACGTCTCCTGCACAACAGCGTTTGGGTAATAGCATTGTGTCAACTTAGCACATTGCTCCATGCAGTGGGTCAGAGTGTGGTAATGTCTAAATGGGCACAAGGACACAGATAGAGATCTCTTATCTGGCAGCGGAAGGAAATGTCTGTCAGTAATTAGTAAGCAAGAAAGTTGTGTTTGTGTAAATGCACTCATTTCTAAAGCAGACTGCAGCATTTCCTTTACATACTTGCAGACTTCCCCCTTAAACACAGGCATGAAAAGCCCATAGTCTGCCTCCCTGTCTGACTGACTTACTTTTGACTGTCTAAACTACTTATTAATTGACTGACCAGTTATGTTCCTGATTGACTATCTCACTACTGACTGATTGATTGAACGAATGAATGAATGATTATGGGACTTTATGTCCAACAGTCTGTCCGTCTGACTTACTGACTGAGTGAATTTAATTAATCAGTGACTGGCTGACTGAATGACAGTGTTCATTTTATCCACTTATTTCTAAGCATTCTATCAGCTATCTATCCTAGTACTGTAATCCATATTATCATATTCATCCTATCGCTGTCATTTCTGTAGTCAGCTAGCACTAGCTATCCATCATGGTTACTGTAATTTCTATTATGAGCTAGCAAATGTCTGCATGTCTCAGCTGCTCTAAGAATTCATATAAGGAGATGCTAATTTGACTGATAATCAAAACCACAGTGCTTTTGTTTCCTAGTTTCAAGTAGTTAGTCACAAGCGTACGACACCTACTGTAAAAATCCATACTACAGCTGAGAAATTACACTTGGGATGATTGGCAAAGTCCTTTAGTTCCATTATACATTGCAACTAGTCATCATCATCTTTTATTATTATTTTTTTCTTACCTGACCACCATCTCCCAATCACACCAGTTTTCTTCTCCCAGGTCGATCATACTGGAATTAAAATACTTCAAACAATAATAATTTATGGTCAACATGAGATCCACTTCATCACATTTACTAAAGTGATGTATTTGGTCTTGATTCTGGAAATCCTCTGAAAAAAGACAGAGAGGATCACATGATCAAAAGATCAACACGCCATTTTCATGCGAATGATATTTTATTTTAAGGGCATGTTTTTCTTTAACGTTAGTTCCCATTGCTAGGTTTATATTAATGTGCTCTTTCTGATACATACAGTACATAATTGTTTCTACAGTAACAAAAGACATCGCTCCATTTTAGGAGAGCAGTTTTCAACTATAAATGGATACAATTTTTGGTTTGATTCGAGTTTGATATAACTAATAGGACATGGTGTTGCTGGAACTTTGGTGTGGTAGCAGTAACTCCTACGCTTTGGTCCTACCTTGTTCCTCATAAATGGTACTGTCATTCACTTTTTCTGAAAAATAAGACATACAATTTATTATGACCTGTGTAAAACTCCCCCAGAATGGAACTTCGTTTTTATTGAACTCATTAATAATTTGCTCAACCAGAAGTACATAATCAAATATTCCACAATGTCCTTACTGGAATGGCTTCTTTGAAAGAGTAGCATGGTTGAATTCTCTACTCTGATTGGTCAGAAGGTGTTGGTTCATGTTTGTAGAACTCCAAAACACAGACCTGATATGGTGAATTATTAATATAATTTTTTTTTTTGGAAGGATTCCTCAGCGACAGCACTTTGCAAGAGTCAGAGGTAAAGCCATGATTGTAAGGTCATGAAAACATCTCCAAAACGGACGGCTTTGTGGTTTCTCAGTAGCATGCAAGGTGTTACCGAGAAAACAAAACAGCGGATGGTGATACTTATAGCTTTTGAAACATAAGTGATAACAGGAGAGAACTTGTTTTGCAGCATTAAATGTAACTATAGCTGGATTATAAAAGCATAACATGTCACTAATGAATGAATTCAAACATGGTTATAGGAAAATCATCAATTTTAGCATGGTAAGATTGTAATTCTAGGATGGTAGGCATCACACCATGCTGTTGCTGATTACTGTCCTATAAGAGCATGCCCCTGAGTGCCTCAATAACGCTCAATAGCAGCGTGAGAGTAATATGCAAGGAAGCCATATGGCCTTTTGTGGCTTTCACTACATTGCAAATCTTCAAGGCGGCTACTGGCTTCCAAATTACTCATATAATACAGGAAGCAGGAAACAGGAAACAGGAACACGCAGCTTACAGTTGCTATAGTAGTTGTGAACGAGAGGGCGTCCCGATGGGAAAGCAGATTTTATTTATACACGAGACTCACAGAATCAGATACGAGACAAACAGATCCAAAAAGTAAAGTAAATTCATTACATTAAAAAAAACCCAAAACAATCGTTGTCTTTTCCGGATAAGATAAGCGGGTCTTGTTGTGGTGAACCCGTCTGGGTGCCGTGCTATTCTGTTCTAACTTTTAGGTAGGGCTTTTTGTACCTGTGTTTCATAGCCATGGAAAAAATGAAATCTCTCACAGAGAATCTGTACGTACAAATCCATGCAAAAAAAAAAAAAAAGAAAATCTGAAAACTTTACCTTTGAAGAAGGTGCCATTCTGACCAGAAATATATGAACCATTGTCAAACTTGGGCTTGCCATTCTCAATCGGAACTACACAAATAAGAAAACAGGCCACACATTTTAGTCATAATTACATAATTACAAGTGCAATACAGGTATATACACATATTAATATAAAAGGGGATGCAATCGTGGCTGTTTGTAAGTTACCTGATAAAAAACAACTATATAACTTTAGAAAGAAAACTGACATGAATTTCAGCTCATTTCCAGCTTCGTACCTTCAGACGTAATCGACGTGCCTTCTGCGATCTGACCTATAAAAAGGCATACATGTTTTGTTTTTTTTTTATTTAAAAACACACACTTATTATATCTAATATATATGTTCCACAAATCTGAGGCCAGTATTGAAAATAAGTCTCTTATGACAGATTCTATCCTCAGCGACGACATGAGTGAAAAGTAGAGTCGCAGAAATATTTGCAAGTTTCAGAATTAGTATCTGCTTCGTCCTCGAGGTAGCACGGACTCCGCAAGCGAAAGTTGGTGTCAAATCTGACGACGTTCTGAACGCGTCAGATCAAATCCTCTGCTGTCGCGTGTGAACGCGTGTTTCGGTAAAAAGGGATAAGACTGAGGGGAAATCTTCTCATAAATATGCTGAAATTTCAGTTATGACTTCTGTAGAATATTGGATATTAATGTTGAATTTTCAAAGATACACTAAGCCTATGCTTTTTGTGTTACATTTATTTATTTATTTATTTATTTTCAGAATTTGAAAAACTTTTAAATGACAAAAAGATTTATAGTGCATGTTCTGCGTCTAGCTTGAAATATAGTGTACTTTTAGTATGGATGTAGTAAAAGTGACGTGAAGAAGATGCTTTTCTCCATAATTTTAGAACTCCACGGTATGGTATTTTCTTTCCCTGTAAAAAAAAAAAAAGCAAAACCCTTCCACACACAATATCCGGCTTTTTTTTTTTTTTTTAAAGAACCATTATCCTGATTTCTGTTCTGTTTAGTCTTTACCATTTTCCATATCTCTGATTTATCTTTACAAACTTTTTATACAAAAACCAATGAACTTTGGTTGGCTATGTTTTAAAACATTGAACATCATTTTCTTTTCTTTAATCAACAAAAAAAACCTCATGCAACTGCGAACATTTTTTACATGACACAAAATTGCTCTATTTTGTACTGTAAATTGTATAACTTCTATAATTTTGCAAGTAACTCTGCCTCGAATAAACAACATTAAAAACTTGAATGTTGAAAGTGATATTTCATATTTAAATATGGAGCTTGTGTTTAAAATTGTGCAAACAACATGCAGGTTAAATAATAATAATAATAATAATAATAATAATAATAATAATAAATGAAAAAAAAGACCAACATTCTCCCCATTCAAACCATTATATATATATATATATATATAAAAAGAGAGAGAGAGAGAAAATACCCCAAATTATCGCTAGGTCCAGCAGCGAAAGTAATCCCGAGAGCATGTGTAGCATTCTGTGTCCAGACGTTTGTATTAGCATGTTTGGGAAAGATCAAGATTTCACAACTCAGAACATGGAGCATTAGCCTTAAGTAGTGGACACAGAGGAGAGTGTGTGTGTGTGTGTGTGTGTGTGTGGCTAAAAAAAACGCCCATGTCTTTTCCTTTCTTTGTTAATGGATACGTTGGGATGGTTTTCTGGAGTTCTGGTTAAGCTACTGATGTCTGCTGATTGCGTTAGTGTGTGTGTGTGTGCAAGAAAGAGAATTCCGGACAAACAGCCTATTGTGATAAGCTCGTCTAAAGGGAGTTGATTTTTGTTCTATTCACAGAACTTTCCGTGCAAGCGCCTTTTATTAAAAGCATGTCAACATTGTTTAACACACTTTCTGTGCTTAAGTGCATGTGTGGCAAAGGAAGGCATGCGCTTTAATGCCTCGGCGGTCGAAACTTCTCAGCCGTTTGACACAAATGGCTCTTCGCGTGTATTTCCTTCTTTGACTCTGTTCAACTTCCCCTCTTTTATCTTCTAGAGAGACAGGAAAGTAGTTATACTTTGGAGTGGCAGAGCTTCGGGTGTTGAAAAAGAAAACATTTATTTTCGTCCAGTTTTCCGTTATTTCATTTTATCTGACACGTTCTCTTCCTTTGCCCGGTAAATCTATCTATAGGAAGAACCTAAACAACCAATGTAAACAAAATTTACGAGCTTCTGTTCAAACGTGAAGAATGAGTCTAAAGCTAATCAGTAAAACAAAACGTCCCGAAAACCGCAAGGGAAGCGGCTCACCCTTCCCAGGTTCCAGTGCGTTGCTTTTGTTTTGAAAGCACGCGGTACCTGCTCGCTCTCTGTGCGGCAAAACCTCCACAAATTCACTTCGAAACCCATCTCGAACTTCTTCTACATTCACGGGTCATACGTGGACAAAATACGTCTCATCTTTTCTCTCCTTCGTTTCCGAAGGCAGGTTCGGAGTCCGTTACATACGGACTAAAATATAGATATGCTTACAAAAACATCTTCAATTGCACGTTACAATTTAAGATCTATGACGTAGGATGTCACCAGGATTGTTTTTCAGAAAACGGCGACACGCTTCCCGGTGCAGAGGATTCTGGGAAGGCTGAGCCGTCCCCTTTAACTCATAGATCTTGCTAATGTCTCTCCTGGACGACGCTTTGTAAAAACTAAACACTTGAGAACGGAAAATGAACGGAGCAGAGTTCACCGTGCGATTATTTTCCTGCTACAGCATGCACCAGAGTGCTTTATTCCTCATAAACAATGCAAGCAACTGTTAAAGAATGACATCACGCTTGTTAACCATTTATACGTAGTAGCCCTCACCACGTCACGTCACGTCTATATAAAATCTGAACAAACTGATTGATAAATAATAAATAAATGAAAGAATATTGATAAAACAGTGAATGTTATCATTATTCTTTCATTCGTAGAATATTTAAGATTCTTTTATTATCCTTTGTACATGTACCAGGAAAAGTCCTGCAAAGCCTTAGCGTTACAACAATGTTTGCATATACAGTTTCAATATTTAAACCCCGCCCCCAAAAACCTCTTCAGTAATTTCATTTCCAGGGAAACTGTCGATGCTATCATTCCGCAAGCGCATCCTGATAACAAAATCCTCGGAAATCAATGCACGTCGTGCATGTGCCTACGTATCTGATGCAACGCTACAGCCTAGTGGCTGTAAATACAAAGACTATAATAATGCAGCCCTGTCTGAAAAGTTTCCCCTCGAATGTAAACGTAGACTGACGTCAGAAAAGAAAACATTGTCATCGGTTTCTGTAAAGCAGAATATATACAGTATGCGTACACACACCGTCCACTTTATTAGGAACACGTGCGCTTATCTAGTCAGCGAACAATGTGGCGGGAAAATCACACAGACACAACTCAAGTTGCCATTAGAAGAAAAAAGCATCTCAACATGTTGAACCTGCGCTGGAGGTTCCATTCCTGGCATCCAAGGACACAAACTGGACACGTTCGATCATGTGTTTGTGACACAAACACAACACAACATGTGTTATTTACATTTGAGATTTGGGACGGGGCAGCAGGGGGGTGTGGTGGTTAGCACTCTCACCTCACAGCACGAAAGTTCTGGCTTTGATTCTGCCCACTGATCGGGGACGTTCTGTGCTGAGCTTGCATGCTGTCCCAACGGGGGCTCCAGTTTCCTCCCACAGGCCAAAGACGTACAGATTAGATCGCTCAAAATCTGCACGAAGGTGTTAACGTGAGTGTGAACGCTTGTCCAGGGTGAGCCCCACCTCTCGCCCCAAGTCAGCTGCGATTGGATTGGCTCACAACGGACAAGCAAAATAAATGAAAAAATGGATGGATGGATTTGGAACAGTACAACTATCCACGCCCATAGATCAAGTCTATGTCTTGAAGGGGTTGAGGCCAAGTCCTAGTGAAAGTGAAACCGAGTCAACACCGAGATAGAAAACCATCAAATCCTTTTTAAAGCCAAGCCTTTATTTCAGTTTCAGGTAAGCCAGGCCAAACTCTCTTGAGAATTACCCAAAATCCTGCACTATCATTCTGGATAAATAGCTTTATCTTCATATCGAGACAATGTACAGATGGCGATAATTCAGAGAGTTGATACAGATAAGTGACCTCTGACCCGGTCTCATCAGAATGCTTGTGTATAATACCTTGTGTGTAATAATCATAATAATAATAATAATGCACTTCTAGTTAAGCAGTCAAATTAATCCTAGCTTAGATTTGATTCTCCCATTCAATATCATGACAATCAGTCGCTCCTTATTATAATGCAATGTCAGCATGTGTGTGTGTGGTACGCAGCTGCATATATGGAGATGTGTGGGTGTGCGGCCTCCTCACCACAATCTGATCAAAACAAAAATATAGGGCGTGGGAGAGAAGCATGGCAGCGGGTGAAGATGCGCTCGGAGAGTCGTGAACCTCAATCATTGGCCCAGAGCTCGGTTACTATGCAAAAAAAAGAAGAGAACACGCCTGAGAACGACTGGCAAAATTAACCTCACTTACCGCACTTACTTGCAACCGTTTTCACACACTCCACAGTGAGTAGAAGACAAAGATTCTTAACCACACAATACAGATGTTATGAAACATCTGATCTGATTTTAATGTATCGGCATGTATATATTCACACACCCAAACACACACAATAAAGAATAAGAGCTGAACGTTTTTCCACATGGGAGCATATGGGTAATGTGTGATGCACTCGCGCGATTGAGAAGACTCATGATGTCATGTAAATAACATTTAGGGGGGGGGAATAAAGCCACGCCCACGTCATTAGCATGAACGATGAACGGGAACTGAATATGGTAAAAAATTGAAGCGGGGAACAATGACATGAGAACTAAAACCTCAGGTCCTACATGTGATGAGTTAATATCTGGTTAAGAAGAAGTCATACCTATGCTACTAACCTCAACACGACCCTTTCAGAACACACCCTACTAAGACTGGGCAGTGCCTCAAAACCACAGGCCTGAAAAGTCAGCAAGGTTAAACTACTTTCGCACGGTGTGTAGAAACCGGTACAACCCTGTCATGACCTCAGACCCTGCACAACCGCCAAGCCATCAACACAATCTAAAAAAGTGTAATCACTCCATTTTACACTGCGTTTACACTGCGGACGTACACGTAGAGCTCAGGTTAATGCTCTCGTTCGACTCTTCCTTCAGTCGGTAAAATATATATTCATACATTTGATGGTTGAAGCAAAACATGTTGATTAGTTTCATGAATATAACTTTTGACTTTCAAACGTGAAAGCTAGCAAGCTGACCGCGCTGTAGTGACTGCGGCTTCTTCGGGATCTACCGTATGTCTGCTAGTGGAGCAAAAATAAACAAAGCCTTTGTGTCTGGAATACCAATTACTCCATATAGATTTCCCGTTTATAGAAATGCCGCATAAAAGCAATATTGTACTCGCAATCGCGCAGTTATTCCGCACGCGTTCTAGTGCGAAACTGCTTAATCATCCTTTACGTTCTAATGTTTTGAAGGTAACAAGCCAAAAAAATGTAAATAAACAATTTTAAATAAACATCTCCTCACAGAACACATTAACGACTTTGCTAAAAAACAACCCCCGTTGCTAAAAAACAACGCTGACAGTCAAATGGTATTGTTTCCAAATTATTAGCACCCTTGATAAAAATCTGCGTACGAAAAGCATGACCGTTAAGTTACCCCTCCTTCCCCCCAACGGCAATGCAATGCAACGAAACGACTTATGATCTCTCAGTATTGTCAGTTCACATTGTTTTTCTCTTCCAAGATTGATGTTTGTCGCATGTAGCTAAGGACTCTTCCCATCTGGAGTACTGTTAGTTACTCTGAGTATCATGCTAGTGTATTTACGTGTGAACGTTTGTGTTTAGTTGTGGTTTTCTGTACTTTACTTACCACTGTCTCACACCGTCTCACACTGTGCTTGCATTACTGCTTTTTTACTGTCAAAAATGTCTGCCGAGAGTAAAAATCTGAAATTTCTAACGACAGTTTTAAACAGTCAGCGTGCGTGAGAAAATAGTCAGGACAGAGATCTGATTTTAATCACAGTTTTGGAAACATTTAGTGGCTGAAATGCTCAGACAATTCAGAAGTATAAAGGTTAGCACATTTCTGGACTTAGACCTCAGTTGTTGTACACATATATACTTTATATACATTATATATATATATAGCCTGTAGCAGTGAACAGCATTCCAACACAAAGTGAATGTTATGCACTAAAGCTAGACCTGATAAAACCAATAGTTGCCTTTGCGGCTAAATAAAGTGTTACTACATGCTATAAAACATTGAAAACAAGTCACTTACATTTGTTTTAAGTATTTCTAATATTTTCTTGTAATAAAAGTTTGAAAAAGCAGTGATTATTTATTATAATTTATTATGTTTTTAAATCCGAGGTTGGGCCCATATATATATATATATATATATATATATATATATATATATATATATATATACTGTATGCTTAACAATGCGCAACAGCCACTTTATTAGGAACACCTCCACACATCCTCATTAATGTTATGCGATGCATGAAATCATCAAGCTCAAAGTAGGGGGAAAAAAATCATCCCCGTGACTTGGCATTGTTGTTGTTGTTGTTGTTTTTGTCAGAAGGGGTGGTTTTAGTATTTTGGAAAGTGTTGACCACCTGATATTTTCGTGCAAACTGACTCTCGAGAGTTTACACAGAATGGTGCGGAGAAACAGAAAAACATCCGCAGTTCTGCGGGCGGAAACCCCCCGTGTTGTCGATGACAGAAAACGGAGGACAACGGGCAGCTTGGTTCGAGCTGTCACGAAGGTTGCGGTAACCCAAATATCCACTCTTTAAGCAGAAAAAAATCCCAGAAAGCTACGACAGCCGAGTGTTCTCGAGAACAGAAATCTGAAGCTATAGTCGAAAACTGGCCAATGCACAAAATCTTACATCTTTATCTGAAATGTACTGCATGTTTTCTTTTTTTTTTTGCAAGAGGTCAATTGGATTGCGATTCCAAATACTAACTTCCTCAATGTTTTTGCCATTGTTTTCGCTTTCTCACCAGTCGAAGGTCTGTTTAACATTCGCGTTCACATTTTACGTTCCGCATTTGAAATTTGACATCCAAAGTGATAGCAAAGCATGCAGTCCAAGCAAAGAGCCAGACCACGATGACGCGAGTGAGCGCGAGAGCAAAGAGAACCACTAAACATGAAATGGTGTAAAATTACCCGACCACCGAAGTGCTCTCGTCCTCTCGTTAACACGGCACACGAATTTGAATCGTGAAAAAACAAAACGTCCTACTTAAAGATCTTTAAAACGTCGGGAAACATTTATGAGACAAGTTCTTATCACTTGCACTATTAAAAAAAACTCTTAAAGCTAAAAACAAACCAGCTTGCCATGTTAATGAAAAAAAAAAACAGCAAGTCCAAGACTCTGCCATAAAAAAAAAAAACCTACAATAGCAACAAATCTTTAAAAAACATTTATGTGGAACTTTCATTACTATGGAAATGATAAACGAGATGTATCAAGTTTGCACCTGGAACTACTGTCCAGAAATGAATCAGCACTTTCTCACCAATCAGACATTCTAGTTTCCAATTTTTCCAACTTGTGGCCTGTTATTTGTAATCTTTTGAGACATTGCACACACACACACATTTCCATGTCATTCCTTATTTTTTCACTACTCAAGCAGCACAGCCTGAGAAGTTGTTTTTGGCTCTATTACTTGAGACATTATATTCATGACAGCCTTTATATTGTATATATACACACACAGATCCTGACCTTACGACCTAACCCCTCCTCGATGCCACCTCAAAACAGAAAAAACAGCTTGAGAAAGCTGTTTGACACCGTGGATTTCCGTGCACAGGGTGTGTTTGATGCCACAGCTATTTTTTTCTTTACACAAAACTACCACCCGAAAGCTGCAATGAGAGAGTCAGCTGTCCAATATAAACCGATGGGTTCGAACAAGAGTGCTAACATTTGCACACCCCCCCACACGGACACACACGCTCTCTCACATTAATAGAACCCTGCTGACTTCTGTACACAGAGGTAAGATAAACCAGTTTGCATAGCAAAACCAGTGTAGAATAGAATTTAAAATAATATCTCTGACTCTTGAGCATGATCTACAAAGGCCATGCTTTAAAATGCATTCGACAATTTCAGTTAAATCCTTATGCATGCATTTGTTTTTGGAAATTGTAGAACATTACATATTTATATAGTCTGTAATCATGGGAGAGATGAGATTGAGAGAGATGACAAGTTCATGACGTTTAGTTTATTAACCTTGAGCATAAAGTGAGCTTAGATTTTGTCTGCTTTCCACCTCAGTGCTTTGTTTGGTTATCAGAAATGTGAATTTAGCTCAAATTAATATTAACATATTTTTCGACTTTTCCTGCATCCCTTTTTAGACGCTAATGCCATTTTTGTGCTTGTGCATACAGAATTGAATTAAGGAAAAAAAATATCAATGAGCAAGCATTTACATTTAAATGAAAAATTTGCCTTTTCAAAAAAAAAAAAAAGCATTGTGTCATCGGATGAACTTGTTCTATAACATAACATTCCAACAAAACAACTTGCTGATGCTATTTACTTTATTGTTAATATTGTACTTTTTATCCATTTATAGTTGCAGAATGTTATGAAACGTTACCATTGAGATCACTTAATTAAAGTTGAACTATTAAACACATAAAATAACAGCTGTTTTAATTTTTTAAAGGACATTTATAATACATGTTTCGTCTAGTGTTCCTTGAACCTTCTGCAGGATTGAAAAAGTGTCCTCATCTGTCTAATATGTGGTCTAGAAAACCAAATTAAGTAAGTAAGTAAGTTAGTAGTAGGGAATGAGTAAGCATGCTACTAAGTAGGCAAGTATGTAGGAAGTGAGCAAAGTAAGTAAGTAAACACTTGTTAAAGTAATATAAAAAAATACTTGGATTAGTTCACATTTTGAATAAGACGCTTACTAAGCGTACGATTTAAAAACAATATAGTTTGCATTTTCTATTTTAATTAATGCTTTCTATATTATTTTTTTAAGTGTTTACATTGGAAGTATGTTCAATCAAACCGTATGTATATTTCAATTAAGACACTATTAAAATAACAAATGGTGTAAGCAGGCCTGGCCATGCAAAATAATACAATACACCGCTATAGTTTTAAAAATTGTGGATTTTAACTTTTTTTTTTTTAAGCAAATGTAATACCACAGTTGAAGGAAATATAATCACAGGCCAGGCTATAAAATAGAGAAGTGAATGCAGCTTTAAAGCACAAAAGAAAGCTTTCATTTATATCGAATTCAATTCATTTTGATTTTATTTATGCATGAAATAAGATTTGGAGCATATAATAGGCTACTCCAAAATGTGAAGACGGAAATCTTTAAGAATTTATTCGAGCTTATTGTTTTATTGTATTGTTTCTTCTTTTGCAGTTTGGAAAGGAATATATTTAGATGTTAAATAGACCTGGATTAGATTATTATTAAGTCATAGTACAAAAAAAATAAATAATAAAAAATAAAAAAATAAAAAAATAAATTTTATCCACGAGAATAAACCACTGAAAAAATATTATAAAATTGTATTAAAGTGTACAACATTTTAAAGTGCATTAAAATATTAACCCTACCACTTAAATATTTGTGTATATGCCTAAAAATGTATTTGGTCAGATCTATGCTACTGGATAAATATTATAATAAAATAAATATAATATTTACTCATACCAAACTGATGTAGGTTATAGATATAATATTTTAAGTTCCTTTATCACACTTTTTATAGTCGTCAAGTTAAGAACATTTACCTGTCGAGTGTGCAGCCGGGGCTCGAGCGCGCGCGCGACTACATTACTTCTACGGATTATAAAATGACTCCGCTTCACTGAATATTTTTCGTGATCAGAGCCGTTTACTTCTGATCAAATGAAACACTGTTTGAGTTTTCAGACCTCTCTTAAAGAGGCTCTGGCACGCAATATGAGTGAAAACGCGAAAGATTAATCATCTCGAGAGGTGCTCTCACATCAGCGGCTGCACGCGATGCCTCGTCTTATGAGTCCAATATCCGACAGATACCCGAGCCCACGCTCTCAACTCATGGGATTTCGTGCAAATGCAAACCGCGAGAAACACCTGAAAAACTACGTGACGGTTTGTTTTGACGGTTACCATGGCAATGTGACGTTTTCCTCTTATATTATTAGAGCTGGGATTAAAAATAGGCAAAACAGTGTCAAGCGGCTGTTTCTGAAAAGAGCGCGCGCGCACCTGTGCATTCGTCTGAAATGATTTTTAAATAAAAAAAAATGGCCAAGTGCAATGAGTTCCTGTTTGGCATTTCAAACACAAAACAATTATCCGTCTGCTTGTCATCATCTTTTTGTTCCCTCAGTTCCATCCACGCGTGGGTGTGATGGTCAGGTGTCCACAAACTTTTGGTCGTATATTGTGTGCTCGCTTGATTATCCAGCTCCAAAAGTCTGTCTGGAAAAATAAAAGGGCTATACATTAACATTTGTACTAGAATATGGTGAAGTGTTATTTATATGTTGTTTTAAATGTAAAAAAAAAGCACTGAAATTTGTTTTAAAATTCATGTACTAGATAAAAGGAAATCTAAACAGTTTTCTTTCCTAACTAACTTTCTTTTCTCGTTATCAGATCTCAGATTGATACCTGATTATTTTTCTCCTGCTTCTCAACACCACGAGCAAAACCTCAGGTCTTGTTTTTGTTCACAAACTAGTTAGGGTAAATCCCTGTCCACTTATGATGGTCTGTCTGTAAGATGTGATAACGTCAATGATAGTATTATTATGGAATTTTAAACTCAAACCCTTCTTGACATAGGCATGACTCATCGGCACAAACACCATTACATGATTTTTCTTTTGGAGAACATTCTTCTCAGCTCTTGTTTATAGAAATAGAATTAAATTGTATTATTAGCGCAAGCACCTCTTTGTATTTCGCATGAATATGCATGAGGTTATGGTTTAGACAGATGGGAAATTTTTGGTATCGCAAATGCAAAGGAGTGAGAATAAAGAGTCTGTCACTATAACGTAGGTCATTCAGAAATTCTCAGTTTGGAAGAAAGACGACACGAGAACTACACCACCTTCTAAATCCTCATCCCTGCTGCTGAAGTCCTTATCCCTTGCTCAAACTGCTCATAGCTTACCTTCTTACAAAGTACATTTGACAAACCATTTTCCTCCAGCCACCACTGATCACGTTTTCTTGACTCTTCCAGCTAAGATGTTCCACTATGACTGACCCGGCTACACCAGCTACAATATATGAAAAGCCATTATCTTTCCAAGCTTTTGATTCCTATTCAGGTTCAGGTTCCCACCCACACAGGTCACCATGCTCTAGAAGCCTTCACATGTCTGGTTTTACAAGACAATGGTATCATATCCTTTTTGCAGGTTTTTTTCCCCCCAAGTCCCCCAAGTAGACAAATCAAATTCTCTACCACCATTGCTCACCACGAGAATGTAGTCCCAAGTAGTCCTTAAATTGATGAGCCCCCTATGATCTCACCTATCCATTTGACCTCTGCTCATAGATTCTTTCTTTGCTGCAACCACCTGATAAACCTATCACTCCTTGCACTATTAACATTGTTGGCCTCACTCTAAATCCTCAGACACTTCTAAGGTATTAACTTCCATCCATCCATCCATCCATTATCTAAACCGCTTTATCCATCTGGGTCGCGGGGAAGCTGGAGCCAATCCCAGCATCT
>JAQMYM010022416.1:0-20905 GCA_030014255.1 Parauchenoglanis ngamensis | reverse complement strand
CATAGTTGAGGTATACCTTTGATGAAAATTACAGGCCTCTCTCATCTTTTTAAGTGGGAGAACTTGCACAATTGTTGACTGACTAAATACTTTTTTGCCCCACTTATGGTTTGTGTTTGCCTTCAGGGTTTAAGTTATTGTGGTGATTTATGCTAAACACTAATTAAACAATAAATTAACACAAAAATTATAATATTATATAATTATTATAATATTATAGCTACTAAATAAATTTAAAATCTTTTCCAGCAACATTTTTTTCATAAATAATCCCAAATGTTTTGATGACTGATTTCTTATAATTAATTTTAATCATCATAACATTTCTAACAAGCCCAATTTGTTAGTGTCTGATGCAAATTGCAGTGATTCATAGGGAATGTTGGTGTTTTTAAAAAATGCTGGTGTTTGAGAATTCTAGGTTTATATGTATGTAGGACCCCACTTGAGAATTGTGTTTGTATTTGCTGGCCTCTGATGAGAAAAAGCCTTTGAGTATGTGAAAGCATTAATGTTGAAGGACTCTAACCTTAGCTTTATGCAAAAGTTAGTTTCTATAAGTTAATATTATTCTAATGAATGTTGAATTCCTCAGGGATCTCTCTCAGTACATTTGTGTCTTTTTTTAGTCATATGAAAGACATCTAATATAGATCTCACACTAAACTGTATTTCTATAGAACAGAAGCATTTGGGCACAGAGGACATCAAACAGGACAAATGTGTTTTGCAGCATCTGCCTTTTATAGCAAATGGGTTCCATCACTCTATCACTCAGCAACTGACCATAAAAAAAATCCAAGCACTTCTGCCACTAGTGTAATGAAGGCCTCTGGACTGATATAAAAGCCACATTTCAGCTTAGGGTCCCTTGGGTGTAGAATTGCTCATAAACAACTCAGAGCTAAAGTGATCTATGGTGTGTTAACTTCCAAGCTATTCAGGTGCTGAACATGTATGTATGATACAAGCACTGATGTAGATCAGGATGTAACCAATTCAAGTGGATTTACATTTTATATCAGAATAGTGTTTCCATGCAAACCTATGACACAGCTGTAGTTTGCAATGTTTTGTTTTATTTGTTGATATCTGGATATACACTCACTTGGTCTATTTGTTTTTCTGAGCTTAATATGTTGCTACTGTTTGTATGAATGTGTGATTCTCATGAACTGTGTCAAATTAACATAAAAATAAATTCAACCTAATTTGATTTTTTTTTTAACTCTAGTGACCAAAATCGAATGTGGACTTTTATATTTTAATAAATGTTACACAGGAGAACAAATTAATTGATTTGTATTCCAATTTCATAGCAGCATGATCCAGAATAACTATCATTGCTAATATGGTGAATGAAGAAAGCAGGCCATTAATTAAAATGTAATTTTTGCTGAATTGTTCACATTTACACAAATGAACAGATTAAATGAACATCACAGTGCATCAAAAGAGGTGTTTTATATAGTTTTAATCACATTTCAAATGAAGTAACTCTGATTACCAATACACATAAGGTATTTTAGAGCCCAAAATTTCCAAAGTTTTATTTTAAAGCCCAATTTCAGATAATTTCATTGAAAAATTCTTAACAAGAAATGGTTTTCAAAACAATTCTGGAGCACTGATAAAGAACATATTATAATAAGGATCAAACTAATTTCTTTGAAAAATAAAAACATTAAAATATTTGTTTATTTTCATGCATAACGGTAATGAAAAGTCCATTGCAGATGATGAGATTTTATGTTGTAGTAATGTGAATAATTACATTTCACCTAATGGAAAAGGCTATTGGGATAAACACGACATAACTGATTAAGATTTTGAGAAGTGAAAGTTAAAAAGATAAACGTCACAAGCAACTGATTGAAATGCCATTTAATGTAATTCAGGTTGTTTTTGAGTGATATACCCGAATTTCAGGCAAGACACAAAAATGTTGACCAGAAGAAGTTACGGGCATTGGCTCTAGTATGACTGCCTTAATGTCCTCCTGGAAGTACCACACTTTGTTCCCCAGTATCTTGACTGTTAATGGATGAAGAACCTATTGTTTCCTGCCCTGTATATTTGTGCACCTCATACAGCTCAACAGCAATCTATACACACACTGGCACTTATTAGAGACACCTGTATGCCTACTCATTCATGCAATTTTCTAATCAGCCAATTGTGTGGTAGCAGTGCAATTCATACAAAGTCATGCTGATACTGGCAAGCAGCTTCAAGTAATCAGAATTGTGAAAAAAATGTGATTTCAGTAATTTTGTCTGTGGCTTGTTGCTTTTGGGTGGGTTGGTTGAGTGTTTCTACAACTGCTTATCTTCTGGGTTTTCACACACAACAGACTTTAGAGTATAGAATGGAATAATAAAGAAAAAAAACATCCATTGAGTGGCAGTTCTTCAGACAGAAACACATTGTTAATGAGAGAGGTTAATAGGGAATGACCAAACTGGTTCTGTAAGCAGTACATCATCTCAGAATGCACTACAAGTGAAACCTTGAGGTAGATGAGCTACAACAGTAGGAGACCATATTCGGCCTAGAACAGAAGGATGAGTCTGCAGTGGGCACAGGCTCACCAAAACGGGACAGTTAAAGACTGGAAAAATACAGACCTGGTCTGATGAATATCAATTTGTGCTGAGTCACATGAATCCATAGACCCAACTTGCCTTGTGTGGCAACAGTCCTGGCTCCTGGAGGTGGTGTAATAGTGTGGAATGTAGAATGTTTTCTTCACATACTTTGGGCTCGTTACCAATCATACCACACTTTGTTCCCCAGTATCTTGACTGATGAATGGATGAAGGTTTTAGCTCGGTGGCTACCCATTTCCGGGACTGTCTCGTCTCCTCTCTTGAACATTTGTACATTTGTTACTAGCCTTACCCTGGTGCACAAGCCTGACCAAAACAGAGGGCATGAGCGCCTAAGGCACGTTTCCCAACACATCCACCATTTATCTGCTAACGGTCTTTGTTGGTGTAGTAACACCTGAGGGATCCTTTTGACCCATCCTATTGTTACTTTAATGGTTCCATTCTCATTCCTGGTCTTCACCAACCCCCATTGGTCTTTAAATACTTCTGCGGAGAATTTCATATTTGTAATGTTGGTAACATTCCAGGTCCTTCCACAAGTTCTTGAAAAGTTACCCATTGAGCAATTTCCCTAGTTCCAATAGCATTCAAATCTACGATTTTTGGACAGTATGAATGATATTAGCTGTTTCGGAGGCTGCAATTTGGTTGCAGTATGGTTGCATTGACAGACATTTTTTTCAAAATCCTGTTATTTCCTACTTCGGCAAAAAGGATGCACCATCAGGGGCATAGGGTATCATTAATTAATTCTTTAATGGGGACTGATACATTATGGCGTGTCCCACGGATTCTTACTACTTTCTTCTCATTTTTTACTATTCTGAACCCATATAGGAGTTCATGTCTAAACCTAATGCAAGTGTCAGTGTTAAAAGGTAGTGGAACTACTTCTAGTCTCTTTTTTCCTGTCACACACAATTCACACTCATCCTCGATCCACTTTCTTGCTGTATAGTATTCCTACTTAGTATATCAATTATTTGTCCATGCTTTAAACCAGAGGTCCCTTTTTGGATCCTTTGCTAATTCATACACTGTGTTTTCTGTATCTTCCACGGGCATGTTTTCCCAGTTCCTTAGCTTTCCCTCCATTTCTACCAGCATGGGTAAAGCCAATTTTGTTGAGTGAAACCTAATTTCTTGCTCCCCCTCCTTACTAATTATTATTGAGGCTTCAATCATCGCTTAGGAGTAGCTGGAGCCACTTTTATTAAAGCCTCCTTATGGATATAACCTCTGCCTTGCCCACAGCAGAACCCACTCTCCATTTCTTCTCTCTGTGTCTTTTTCTACTCCCCTTGAGGCACACTTATGGTCTTTGTCCATAATCCATTTCACTTGTTCATGTCTTTTTATACCTTCAAGAGTCAGTATTCCACCTTTTCCCTTCTCGGCCACAATAATGATCCCTCTCCTCTCCTATAACTCCAGTTGTCCCAATTGATGGTGATAAATTCCTCGAGTATTATCTGTGTTAAGGGGGTCAGCCCTGTCCACCTTTCAAGTAGGGAGTGAGGATCTCTATCTAGTGCTGAAGGCATGGGCTTGAGTTGTTCTCCTGGTCTTTGTTCTCTATTGTCATGGAGGAGCCTCTGAGAAGACACAAAATCCCTAGGAGGCTTAAGAATAGCAATAATGCAGAAGGCACTAAATAGAAGCCAGCCCTGGGGTTGATCCCAGGAATCTGGTATCTGGTTGATCCCAGGAATCTGGTACCTTCAGTTTCCTGTCCAGTGTGAACAGCTTCTCCTGATGCAGCAGGCAACTGGGCAAGGGCTGATCTTTCAACACCTGAAGGTCCTTCTCCAGGGTTGTTTCCAACTTCACATCCTGGTTCTGATTCTAGGGACTCAGGTCCTGAGGACTCCAGTTCCTCTCAAGATCCTGAGGTGGGCTGTGATTATGGTGATTCTGCCCCTGCTTGGGCTCTTTGCCCTTCATCGTCACTACTATCTTCATCCTCTTGCAGGGGTTGAGGCAATTCTCTGTTCAGAACTCTGGTGCAGTGGTTGAGATGGTACCAAGTGTTACTCCCTCTTACCTTGACTGGTGTTGGAGTGGTGTGTGTTACCTCAAAAGGTCCTGTTCTTTGGGGCTCAAGTCACCTATGGCGGAAGGTGCGAATGTACACCAGGTCACCAGGGTTTATTGGATTCGCTAACTCTGGCTCACATCTCTTTTCAATTCCTGTAAATAAATAGCATGGTGTATTCTGGTCATTTGTTTAACATATGCCCGCAGTTCACCTTCCACCTGTTCCATTGGAGGACCTTCATAGACTCCTCTAAGGCCTGGGCTTGGCATAGGCCTTCCAGTGGGCATTTCATGTGAAGTCAAATGAGTCTCACTGTGCCTTTGTGTTCTGTAGTGCATCAAAGCTAGCGCATCTACCAAATTCAAGCCAGTTTGCCTTGAAATTTTTGCAGTATTTGCCTTTAGCATGTCATTTACTCTTTCAACTATACCTTGAGACTGGGGGTGATATATGCATCCCAGCTTCTATTTGGTTCTCAACCAGGCTATGGTGTTTCTCAGGGCAGTTTCAACAAACTGAGTGCTATTGTCAGAGCTGATGATAGATGGAATGCCAAACCTAGGAATTAGCTCTTTTGTGAGGAACTTCAGTACACTTGCTGCTGTCTGTGCTCATCTGGTAGTGGCACCTGTCCTAATAGTGTGGTGATTCCCTTCCTATCATTATACTGAGCACAAACTTCACACTCTCCCAAAGCTTTGTCTATTTGCACTTGTGGGTATGGAGACCAGTAACCTTGTTTGTTGAGCTTTCATAAGACCTCCCCCCTTGCTCAATGGTCTAGACCATGTGCATCACTGATCAGAATGGTAACAAGCACCAACGGGGTGCCCAACAAGTGTTGGTGATTGCAGCAAAGGCCATATGCATCAGTCATAGGTCCTTGTTCTTCCCACAACTGTTTTTCATTTGGGGGAGCCCTATCCTGCATAGCTAAGATTTCATCTAGCATGACATAGGGCTGAACTGTCACTGTGGGGGCCATAATGGCCGTAGAACAGCCTGTGGCTTCCAATGCTGCTTTATCCGCCACCGCATTTCCCTTAGTAACTGCATCATTTCCTTTCTTATGTGCCTGGCACTTAGCTTAAAAATAGCTAGCCTATGGGGCCTCATTGTAGATGTCATTAGGTTCAATATCTCTGACAGGTGCTGTATTGAACTACCATTTGCTTTCTTAAAGCCTCTCTGCTACCACACTGCTCAAAATGGCAAACGCCATGGGCATAGACTGAAACTGTGTATATATTCATCATCTTCCCTGCAGCCAACTGGCATACCTCTGCTAAAAGATTTAAGTTCTGCCTTCTGCACTGAGCACAGTTGTGGAACCTTAGTCTCATATACTACCACAAATGTATCAGCTGATGTTTGTTGCACAGCTGCATACTCTGTGTGAGTACCTGTTTGGTTCCTAAAACATGACCCATCAAAACAAAAAAGTTACATCTGCATCCCTAATCAGTGCAGATTCTAGGTCCAGCCTTAGTTTAGAATATACTAATGATTCTGCCACAAAATCATGTGTTTTTCCCTCAAACTGGAATGGAATGTACTCAGCTGGGTTAACTGTCATGCATCTAGTAATTAAATGTAAAATGTTCTCAGATTGTCTAGTAAAAAGATATCTGGATATGTAAGACATGTGCAATACTATAGCCTCAGTACAATCTTGCCCTGTCCAGTCAGACACTTTGTGGAGTGTATGGATGATTACCGGATACCCCATCATCAGTGTTGATGATGTGTCATATGTGTAGTGTATGGTTGCCAGTCCCTGATAGCATGGAGGCCAACCATGTGCTTCGCCATCTAACTTTATGCTATAATAGGTTATAGCTTGCTTCTGCCTTCCCTTGCAAGTTTCCTGCATCAGCACTGCTGAGGCATAGCCTCCACATCTGTTAGCTACATATAGGTGGAATGGCTTGGTATCAAAGGCGTATTGGTTCAAAGGTTACCAGTGCATGTGATGTCCAATCCAGTGGCACTGACAACTGTTGTGATCCTGCTGCTTTCATTATTGTCCTGAGCGGGGCAACCTTCTGGATAGAAGCATAGTCTTCTATCCAGTCTGCACTGAACCCTGTCATGCCTAGAAATGTCATCATCTGGCCCACTGTTGTTGGCTGTGGTGCTTTACTGATGCCTTCCTATTGCGTAGCCATCTTCAGAATCTGGTTGAAGATGTGAGGTGAGTGTTTGAAACCTTGGGGCATTCTGGCATATGTGTATTACGGTCCTTGGAATGTAAATGCAAACAAATAACATGATTCTTCAGCTAGACGTATGCTGAAGAATGCTGAGCACAAATCTATGACTGTGAAATACTTTGCATCTGGAGGCACATTGGACAGGAGCGTATAGGGATTGGGGACTTCGGATGGGTAGTCTTCTACTACATCATCTTCTACCCTTAAGCCCTTACCCTTAACTAGACTCCACTTGGATTTGTCTGTCTTCTGTACTGGCAGGATAGGTGTGTTGCAGGGGCTTGATGTAGGAATCAGCTGAGTCCCCAAATAGTCTTTTTTATGCCCTGCACTGCTTCCTGCTTCAATGGATACTGAGGTTTACAGGGTGGGCGTGCTCCAGGTTTTAGCCTCACCTGGATTGGTGTGGTTGGCCCACATTTGTATCATGCTGTGATCATAGGTGCTCGGGCACCTGCAACAGCATCTGGTCTTTCAGTTCTGTACCTTCCTCAGTTACTTCTTGTCCTCGGCTTACCATCTCTTTCCTGCCATCGACACCTCCACCAGTTCTGGAATTCCCATAGCTGATGTTCCAAACAAGATCTTTGTTATTGTGCCATCCTTGGAATACAACATCAGTGGATTTTTTAACCAGTTCCACTTCACTGTTTCTGCTCTCCTCATCATTGGTCCAAGGCTCTTTGACATGAAGCCTTCACCTACTGAATAGTGATGTGTGGCAGTGCACCTGGAATGTTGTTCCACTTGTCAATTAATTCATTCTGTTCCACATTCTTGGCCACGCCCTCTGGGCCTATTATAGTGTAGCTAGCCACTATTTTATTTCTCTCTCCCTTTGTTTCTTGTTCCCATAGTTTTTCGAACCATATATCTTGGCCTAGTTGAAACCTCATTGTACAGTGGAAAAGCAATGTGGGAGCTCTCATTTTCTGTTCGTTAGTGTAGATGTATTTTACCCACTGCAACTCTCGCAGTGTTTCACAAATACCTCCTATCCAATACACATGGGCCACGCATGCTATTGAGGTCACTTTATTTACCATTTGCTTGGCCATACTTCTTTCCACTCTTTTTTTATCTATGTACACTCCGCCCGGTGTGCACCAAATCTGGTCATTTAATTTACACAATGCATCTCTTCCCAACAAATTTACTGGAGCATTTTCTGACACTAATATTGGGATTTGGACCACTGTATCCTATGTTGTGAGGAATACTGGAGCTGTCATTGGAATAATCTGTGTTCGTCCTGAGAAGCCTTGGCATATTTGCCTGACCTGGGGAGATAAGTGGCATAATTTGGACTTATATATGAGTAAGTTGCTCCAGTATTTATCATCATGGGAATGGGCCTGCCATTTAATAGAACCAACAGCATTGGTTCCTGATGAAATTCCAAGGTGATGATAGGAACTTGGATGTCCCTTGTCAGCTTCTCTGTGCCTCCTCAGAAGCCTGAATTGGGCCCTGCCCAGTGGTTCACTGGACCAGGGTTCCAGGCCTGTGGTGCCTGATTGCTAGGAACACCTCCTCCCTGCCCTGATTGCATTGGGCAGTCCCTCAAGAAATGTCCACTCTGGTCACAACTCCAATGCTGCCGCATCAGCAGTCTTGGTCCTGCCCTCTGCTGTCCTCATCCTTGGCCATTCCTGGGCCCTTGGGTACCTATAGCCCTCATGTAGTATTGTGGGACAGCAGGTGGGTATGGAGTCTGGGGTTGCTGGAAATAAATTATCATATTCTCCGGCTGTGCCTGGGCCATAGGCATAGTCATCAGGGGACCCTGCTGGAGTGGTCTCTGTATCTGGGTTTGGTGGTTCGGGACAGTCGGCTGGATTACTTGGTGCTGGGACGGTTGTATTACTATCGTCTGATGACTTACGCTTGCTTGCTCCTCAGCCACAATTGGTGCCTGTATCTTGTCCTTCTTTTTATTCTTTGCAGCCAATTCTGCTGTCTTACCTTTCACAGGACGTCTCTCTCCTACTCCTTAAGCTTCTTCTCTGCCTTTCTATGTCTCTTCAGGGCATGCGTTAAGTGCTCCAGAAGCTTTGCCTCTGCTTTTGCTTATATACCCACTACATCTTCTATCTTTGTCCTTACTGATTTAGGCAGGCCTTATAGCACTATTTTTCTTAACGTCATGGTATGCAGCTAATCTCCATATGGCAACTGATCTGCTTCCAGTTTCCACTTTCTCTTAATCCACGAGAAATATGCTGCTGGGTGTTCTGTTTCAGCAATTGTTTCTAGTTGAAGGTTGCCCAAGTCCAGTCTTGTAGTCTTCCTCAGGGTTCTCCATAGCCTATTTCTGTAGGGATTAAACTCCACTGCAGACACCTCTGGCCCTGTTCCTTACTGCATCCCATCTAGTGCGACTCTCAGCAACCTCAGCGTATTGTCCTGTCCTATTGTCCTGGCCAGCATTGCCGTGATGTCTCCTATGGCCAGTAATTTTCCCTGCGTATTCTGAAGGCTTTTACCAATTTGATGCTCCTTCATGCAGATTTGGTAAGCCCTTTACTAGTCCCTCTAAGTCCTGGGTCTGCCAAGGTACATAATTTACTTGTGTTCCCTGTATTCAGAGAGGAATCATCCTCTTGCTAGGCATCCCTGTCCACCATGTGGGACACCTCGGTGTGGCACTTTACTCCTGTCGGTATACTGCTCCGCTCCGGGTTATGCCTCATTTGGTCCTTTCTCCTCTAAATTCCCTGCATCGAATCATGTCAATTCCTCCAGATGATTTATCTAGTTTCTATTTCTCCCCAACCTGTTACTGTTTCTGCTGCTTCATTCATCCTCTAGTTCAATTTCCTCAAACTCTTCTTCCCTGGGCCTCTGCCCATTCTCCACCACAGTCACCAGGCACTCCAATGCTTTGTTCTTGAGGGCCTCTCCTTGGGGGTTAAGTATGGCTCTTTCCATCTTCCGGCTCCATGCTTCAACCCTATTTAACTCGCCTCTCGCCTTCCTGGCTGACGTTTCCAACCTGTCCAAGAAGGCGACTCATGCGCCTTCTGGAGATGGCATTGTCTGTGCCCCTTGTCTTCCTTTTCTACCTGTTGCATGGGCCCATATGCTCCTTCAGTTTTGTTGGGACCCTCTTCACACTCACCAATGTCCTCTTCCCATTTCTTAGTGCATGATGCCTCTGACTCTTCATTGCTGTCTACTTGGGCTCCTTGATCTGCTTCACTATGATCGTCATGTACTTCTTCCCTTTGATCGCCTTGTTCACTGGCTGGCTCTTTTCTTATTTCTTCACAATAATGATAGACTTCTTCTAACTAACTGTGCTCCTTTGCTTGAGAGTATGCATCTAATACTCTTGTACCTTCACCATCCATTACCACAAATCCTGTCTTGCCCTGTGTTCTTCCAAATCCCATGGTTCTTCTCAGTGACTCCAGATGAGAAGTTTGCCTCCAGCTTCCTTTGTCAGCTCTCCTTCAGCCTTAAATTGCCTGTTTTTTCCTCCTTCAGGACTACATTCATCCTCCTCCTTCTTTTCTAGTTCTACTACAAGGTTCCCCTTTGAAGACTGGGTGCATTCCCTGCTCATATGATGGGGGGGCTTTGGGAGCTGGTGCTTAGGGGACTACACTTTCTACTGTCTTCTGGGCCTTCCTCTCTTTTTTTTCTCTTCAGCATGCTCAGCTCCCCCTGTTTTTTCTCTTTTTGCTCATATCTTTCTATTTTTTTAATTTATATATAAGTTTATGTATCATTTTTATGAGTATTCTCATTTCTTCACACACTTTTGCATCAAATGTCCCTCCTTCAGGCCACTTAGTCCCTGTACCTGTGTCCTTTGTTCTTTGGGCCCACTTACCTGACATTTTCATGATTTGATCATTAGTCAGTTATTAGTTTCTTCCATCTTAGGGCTCACCCTGATTGTTCAGCCACTCATTCCAGTGTCTGTGTTCTGTGTATACTATGATCCACACAGCACTACTCCTCCTTACTTTCTTTCTTGGTTCTTTCTACACCTTTGTGTACTTAACATGTATTGACCACACTAGAAAACCTGCTATGCTAATATCCACACACACTACTTCTTTCCACAGCTATCCTTACTGCAAACTCTTTCCTCTCTTTGACCAGCAGCCCTATACAGCTCACAGTAACACTGCACAACAATTCTTTTGAAAAGTCTTGCTTCCTGAAAAGTTTTTTCTGATTGTGACAGGTGAATGGATATGCACAAATATAGTTTTGGTTTTACTGCATCATGTAGGAACTCTGAGAAATAGACATTTATATGTTGTGGCGTTTGTGGCTATGTCGCATCGCACTTCCACACGGACAAGTGCTTCTCCCCGTCAGGAATCCCGAGAGATGACATCACGTGGGAATGCCGACATTCCCATAGAAGGGGCACACCAAGGGAGGTGGTGCGACGAAACCCAGCAAGTCTCTCCAGCCTGTGGCGACGGGCTTTTAAAAGGAAGAGACGAGACACGAGGGTGAGTGCGTGAAAACAGAATGCTAAAAGCCATTTTGATGATTTCTCTTGTGTGCAGACTCCCTGTAATGGACCAACAGGACTGCGCTGAGAGCTACTCTATTTCCCTGTGTTCTCGCCACTTCCTGGACTGTGAATAGAGGGAATTCCTCACACCAAACACCACACCAACATGGAAGTTATTTCTTTTGTTCAGTTGGACTATTTGGGATTGGACTACTTTTTCTTTTGGTTGTTTGGCACTTAATAAATATGAACTTTTTCACCTTTTGCACCATACCTGCTGTCTCTGGCATGGTAATTTCATCAGTTCGGAACTCGCTCGCTACAGTGGTGGAGAATGCGAGCATCAGACGAGCCCCCGCGCCGATGACTATCGCCGCGGACGCTGTAATGCGATGTCTCCTTGAGTCTACCCTAGAGCAGACCCGTGTGAATCAGGAGCTGGCGCAAGGACTCCAGGTAATGTCGCAGGAGATTGCCACGCTGCGGGGACTGCCTGGAGCAGCCGTTGCTTTACCTGACCCTGGCCAAGACGCCCTCCATCAGCTGCAGAAAATGTTGCGAGAGGACGATGTGCAGGCATACCTGGCCACATTTGAGAGGACAGCACAGCGTGAGGGATGGCCCCACGCTGAGTGGCCACGGCTTCTCGCTCTGCTCCTCACCAGTGAGGCCCAGCACGCATATCACATGCTGACTGACGAGGAGGCCGATTACAACCTCCTTAAAATGGCGATCCTCACACGCTGCGGGCTCTCAGTGAATCGAGCCACCGTGGCCTTTTACTGCTGGGCATACCACCCTTACTGTGAGTTACGCGCCCAGATTGATGAACTATTATGGATTACACGGCGCTGGTTACACCCGGAAGCACTAACATCAGAGGAGGTCATCCAGCAGGTTGTCGTTGACAGGTTTTTGCGGGGCCTCCCTGGGGATGAGCAACAAGCCGTCAGCATGGTCCAGCCCACCTCCACCCAGGAGCTAATCAAGGCAGTAGAGACAGCCCTGTCCACACTGGAGATGGGATGCATTCAGCCTCGAGCACTCACTGCAATGTTACCAGCTTTTCCTTCTCCATGGCCATACAGGTCTCCTCTTTGGCCGGAGCTCAGCCCTGGCATACGGCCTGTGCCATGCATCGGGCCCCTGCACCAGCCATGCTGTCCGCACCTGTCCACCTGGATGGCCTCCCTGTGACTGCCCTGCTCAATACAGGGAGCAGTATCACCCTAGTGCAACCTTCGGTGCTGCCAGCCACCCCTCTTCCCCTGGGGAAGGTCTTGGTAACGTGCGTCCATGGAGATGTGCATGAGGTGCAAGCCATGGAGGTTCACGTAGGGCATCGCAGAGGCGAGTGGCCCGTCACAGCCAGTCTAGGAGTTGGAGAGGATGGTCTCACTGCCAAGGAGGACTGTCCATTGCCACGCCCCAGCCACTGCCCTCCAAGTAGAGGATGAGGCCGCCGCCACCGAGGCCGTCCCTGAAGGTGAGTCTGCCTCTGAAACTAATCCTCTCATGTGTGTAACTCAGCAGGTGGCGAAGGATGGCAGTTTCGGGAAAGAACAGAAGGCAGATGAATGCCTAATGCACTGCTGGAGCCAGGTGTTAAAGCCGATAATAAGGAGTTGCACCCCGGAGACCGGCTCCCCGCTGCGTACTTCCATGTCTGCAATAGCTTGTTGTATTATCACTGCCAGCAGCACGGTGAGCTGAGGGATCTCCCGATGGTCCCCCGAACAAAGACTAACTCCATCTAGCACCTGGCCCATGCTTACCCACTGGGAGGCCATCTAGGAGTGCACAACACACTGGAGAAGATCCGGATCGCTTCCACTGGCCAGGGATGGTGGCAGAGGTACAGAGGTTCTGCCAGCCCTGCGCCGAGTGTTAGCGTACGTGCCCTTGCAAACCATCACCTGCACCTCTCATTCCTCTCCCAATCATCGAAGTCCCCTTCAAACGGGTGGGCATGGATCTGGTAGGGCCGCTGCCGAAGTCCGTCCTCGGCCATGAATATATCCTGGTGATTGTAGACTACATGACTCGTTACTCTGAGGCTATCCCACTACGGAAGGCCACTTCACAGAACATCACAAGGGAGCTCATCCTCCTCTTCAGCTGCATCGGAGTCCCTAAAGACATCCTGATGGACCAAGGTACCCCATTCGTCTCCCGATTGATGAAAGACCTCTGAAGTGCATGCTCCGCCGGGTCATTGACGCTGAGGGACGTAACTGGGACCTGCTCCTCCCCTACGTGCTGTTTGCCATCCAGGAAACACCCCATGCCTCAATGAATTTCGCCCTGTTTGAGCTCCTTTTTCGGGCGGCAGCCTTGGGGGCTCCTGGATTTTGCCAGGGAGGCTTGGGAGGCACATCGCCCCTATCCCTATTCCCTCTATCGCTCCCTGATCGAGTACGTGGAGCAGATGCAGGAACAAATCCAGAAGGTTGGGCCCATCATAAGAGAGCACATGGGATCAGCCCAGAGGGAGCAGCAGCGCGTGTACAACAGGGGAGTACAACCGTGTGAATTCCAAGCTGGCAACCGAGTGCTGCTCCTACTCTCCGATGCCTTGTGCAAGTTCCTGGCAAGCTGGCAGTGCCCCTACACCATCATGGAGCGAGTGGGCCCAGTTAACTACCGCCTACAACAGCCAGGTAAGCATGCCGAAACACAGATTTACCACATCAACTTACTGAAACACTGGCGGGAACCAATAGCTGCTGTGGGGACTGGTATATTCTGTGTTTCAGGTGCCCGGGAGATGGTGGAGAAGGGACCCGACCTGACACCATCTCAGAGGCAGGACTTAGAGGAGATGGAGGATCAGTTTAAGAATGTGTTCTCTTTGGCGCCCGGGCGGAGTAACGTTGTTAGCACGCCATCAGGACGCCTCCTGAAGTTGCCGTCCGGCTGCGACACTATCGTGTGCCAGAGGCCCGACGCCAAGCTATTGAGTGCGAAGTCCAACAAATGCTCCAAAATGGCATAATAGAGGAATCCTCTAGCTCCTGGGCCAGCCCCATTGTCACGGTCCCCAAGCCCGATGGAAGCCTCCAGCTATGTAATGACTTCTGCCAACTCAACGAGGTCTCCGAGTTCGACGGCTATCCCATGCCGCGAGTGGACGAGCTGGTGGAGTGCCTGGGGAGGGCCCGCTTTATCGCCACCCTGGACCTAACAAAGGGCTACTGGCAGGTTCCTCTCTCACTGGCATCCAGATAAAAAGCTGCCTTCAGTACCACCAGCGGCCACTGGCAATACCAGGTTCTCCCTTTCAGGCTGCACGGAGCTCCAGCATTCTTCCAGAGGCTAATGGACATCATTTTGAAACCCCACCAGGGCTTCGCAGCAGCCTACCTAGACAACGTCATCATCCACTCGGCCACTTGGGAGGACCATCTGTTCCATCTACACCGGGTCCTCAAAGAGTTGCGGCGAGCGGGGCTTACCTTACTTACTTACTTACCTTTTGATGCACCACAGATATTCCATGCACCTCAGTGTATCTCCTTGTTCACTTTCAGGGTTTGCTTCTCCATGTAACCTCCTTTCAGTCTTCTTTTCTCAGGACACAGGATGAAAGCCTAAAAGTCAAGCTTCATTAAGTAATCACTTCCCTAAATTTACTCATTCTGTCACGTTCCCTTACGATTCTTTCACTTTTCACTCAGGCCACTCAAAAAGTCACTGTCTTCCTCACCTTCCTTCCATAAAGGCAGACAACACATTATTCTCAGTTTCTTTATTAATTCCAGCACAAAACTTGCTTTCAAAACTTCAACAATTTTAACATTTCACCATCACGTCTCACTAGCCTACTCAGAAATCTTCCCAAATGGGGCCTTCCCAGTCCAGTCTCTCCCACAGGTACATTGGCGACACCTACAGCTATTCTTATCGAGCTCAAAGCCCACTATTATGGTCTCCACTGTTTTTCCCTTGACTACTTTAAGCAGGGAAGGCAATCGAAATTTTTGAGATACCTTCTTTAACAGGTTGCTCCTCTTTTTGGATCCCACGCTTACCCTATTCACTTGTCTGCTGATTACCTTTACCCAAATGGTCCAGTTTTAAATATCCTCTTGGCACCCTCTTCTTTTGTTTCATTTAAACTCAGCCCAATACCAGGGTGATCCTTTCACCAGCCTCTCCAGTATGTGATCTAGGTGCCATGAGGCCTTGGCCCTAAGCCTTTTACATATCTCACTTTTGGACTACCTTTTTAAAGTTCCATCACAAGTGTTGCTCCACAGAAAGAATGGGCATAAATTCCCACAGAAACACTCCAACAGCTTGTGGAAAGCCTTCCAAGGAAAGTGGAAGCTGTTATAGCTGCAAAGGGGGGACCAACTCCATTGAAGTTAAAATTGAAGATTTGAGCAGTTTCACTTACTGCACCTTATTGGCCATATGACTTCACATGACGGCTCACATATTAGGGTTACATATTTACAGTCTACTTGGATTTTTATTTCGTGTTTATTGTTCATTTATTATTGTTCATCTGATGTTTGTGTGGACTTTACAACAAGTTGTATGACTGTACAAGTACACTTGGTGGATGTTTCATGGTGAATTGTTCATATCTAATGATCACAGTTGTGATTGATGCATTAGTTTGTAGATGAACGTTGATGTTTATTATGGAATGTTGATATATGTGTTGGTCAATGTTGTGGAATGGTTGTGAATTGTTTGATATTTCTGTGTGATGCTAAATTGTTAATCTTTGAAAGTAGTCTTTGTGGCTTCTTTTTTGTCAGTCAATGTTCAGATGTGGGGAGAATTTGTAAGAGATCCATGGAGCTGTGGCTCATGAGTGAATTAAGACACTGGAATTACATTTTTACAAAAATGGAGGAGTTTGATGTTGAGTTAAAGTTCACAATTTCTCTGTTCACAAAAGGCCTATAAGCCCTCTCTTTGTGAAGGCCAAGGACATAAATTGAAAGTAAATTTGATTTTATTTGAATTTTGTCTTGCTTGTGTAAGAAATGGCAAGGACCATGTGGCAGGCACACCTGAAGCTCTTGAGGATTGGAGTCATATTTTAATTTGACATGGCCCTCCGGTTTGCCTAAATTTAATGGCCTGTTTGTGGAAGAGCTACCTGCGAACTACAAAATGACGCTTGGCACCTGCTCTCTCTCACCATCCCCAATTTAACTACTGTCTTGTTCTAAATTAATTACTCTCACACTGGCTCACCTGCTCCACTGAAGTTCCCTATGGAGAGGTAGATTTGCTTGTCTGCACTACAGCACAGTCTGTATTAAGTAGGTTAGGCTGATAATTAGACTGACATTGCCTCAGGTGAATGTTTACATTGGAGGGCAAAAAAATAGTCTACCAGGACATGTAAAACACTGAAAACTATTGATTTGGAATAATGAAATGTGGGGATAAAAGTGGTGTCATGTGTAATGTTCTAAACTAGAGCATCAGATAATTGAAGCGTGTAGTCTGCTAAGTTTCAGGCATCACCATAGTGTCCCTACAATAGGGATGTAACTGAATACATAATTACAAAATTGTTTATAACTATTTATTCTTTCATTCACTTATCTTCAGTTAACAGCTTATTATAGATGATGAGTTCTACATGGATACAGATAAAGTTACAAGAATTTTGCTGTTGTTGTATGTTTGTTTTTGAAAGCTTACCAGAAAGGTTTGCAGGGCATCTTGTTGAGACTTGGAGTGCACTGGGACTGGATAATGGATAAAAAAAGTCATGCAAGCAGGTTTTTTTCTTTTATGCTGTCACATATGGAGAAAAGAAAAATAGCTAGAATTAAAAACAAGTTAGAATTAAAACACACATACTGTGTGCTTGTAAGAAATCTATTGGCTGCTGAAATTACAATTTATTACTTGAGGAAAAACTATGGTTAAGCATATCAAAGCAATGCTAGAAAATTCCATGTTAGAAAGCAATCAACCTATTCAAGCATTTAAATTCAAAGAAAAAGTATCGTCTTAACTGCACTGCCATCAGTCATCTCCTCCTCTTTCATCTCTTCTACAAAAGGTCTTTTGAACTTTACTCCAGTGACAAATATTTGCAGCTCTGTGAGGAATGTTTGCTGTTGCAAAACAAGATGCAGAACAAGAGCTTTATAAAGCAAAATTGTAAGACGTTGGGTAAAAATAAGCATAAACAAGCATAGTTTTAGTGTCACCACAGTGTAATATACGGCTATTTCCCCAAACATTTTTACACAAATATTGTATCACTATATTTTACTATTTTAAAGCCAGGACTGGATGATATTTCTTTTTATTATTTATTTATTTTGTTAGTAAACATGCGCTCCAGGTCAAAAGATGAACAAAGGACTACAGTGCAGAATGTCTCTGAATTCAGCTTCTGGTTTCTGGATATGCACAGGGGCAAATAAATTTAAAGGCAAATTACAAAGTACACATGGGAATCAACAAAAAATCAATAAAAGTCAAATAAGAAATTCACAGGACAAACAAATTCTATGTTCATTCTTTCATCATTAGTAACTGAGTGTTTGTATTAAAAAAATAATAAATAAATACAAAAAATGGCAAAAGGTTATCCCCATTCTGGTTTAGGCCACACTCACTTTGTGAATTCTCTGTGAAATTGTCAAGCCTGCACCAGCCCACTCTGCCTTGAATTCCACTTCCCAGGAGCATCTGTACTTGGACAACATGGTCGACACACTCTCGCCTGACTTCTGATTGGATGTAGGTGCATTCAATTAATTAACACAGAAACACAAACACACCAACACACTCACTTGACTCATTCATAAAAGACTTAGTTTCACAGTGACTATGTGAAGCATTAGTTTAACTCACGTCTGTCTGCTACTACCAAGTCTTATAATTCTGATTAATTTTCTGGGTTTGTGACATAGCTGCGTGATATTTGGATTTGGATTTTGTATTGCCTGCTCTACTCTGTTTGCTCATCACCTGAACCTAGATCATTTTTTGACTCTGCTCTTGTTTGTTGATTCTGTGCCTCTGCTTTGACACTTTTAATAAATTGACTGAACTGCAAATGCATCCTGCCTCTCATGGCCTTTCTGACAGAATTGTTCTGTTCATGCCTTCAGTAGTTTCTTTCTATATACCAATGTTGCATACTTTTGTTTTTTGAATACGTAGTAGTTCTGCCATGTTTCTGAATGGCGTTTCATTGGTATACAAGATTCAATATTAATTTGTCACATGTGCATTCTTAGCAGGTACAAAAGTGCAGAGAAATGAGATGCAGCTACTCCAAACACTGCCCATCAAGAAAAATAAACACAATATATTGACAATATGAAAATGGATATAGAGATAGAAGACTAAGGAACAGTTCAGTCAAAAAAAAGCATACAAAAAGACATATGTGTACGCTTGTATGTATGTATGTACACTCACCATCCACTGTTTTAGGAACACCTGTACACCTGCTGATTTATGTAGTTATCTAACCAGCCAATCATGTGGCAGCAGCACAATGCATAAAATCATGCAGATGCAGTTCAAGAGCTTCAGGTAATGATCACATTAAACATCAGAATGGGGAAAAATGTTATCTCTGTGACTTTAACTGTGGCATGGATGTTGGTACCAAATGGGCTGGTTAGAGTATTTCACAAACTGCTCATCTCCTGGCCTTTTTCACACACTAGAATCTCTAGAGTTTACACAGAATGGTGTGAAAATCAAAAAACACTGAGTAAGTGATAGTTTTGTGGGTGAATACACCTTATTGATAAGAGATGTTGGAGGAAACTGGACAGATAATTTATGTGATGGATGGTGTGAGGGAAACTGAAGGGAGTTGGTGGTCAGGATTTCAAGGTCCTAATAGTTTGAGGAAGGAAGATCCTCCTTAGTCTGTCAGTCCTGGTCATGTGGTTGCAGATACGTTTCCCAGACTGCAGCCACCAAAACAGTCCATTGTAGGGTGTGTGGGGTCTTTTTAAAATCTTTCCTGCTCTGATCCTGCTCTGATTTGTTGCTTTGCAGTCCTCAACATGGCAGTTCCTGTATCAAGCAGTGATGTTCCCAGTGAGGATGCTCTAAGTAATTGCAGTATATATTCTTCCTTCTTCCCTCCTGAAGTCCACAGTCAGTTCCGTAGGCTTGTTGACATTTATGAATAGGTTGTTGACCAGGTATCACCAGGACAGTATGTGTATGCTGTGAGTGTGTACACATATATTTGGATTATTTGTTAATGAAGTTTATGTGTATACAACTGTACACATTGCTGTACGAGACTTGTGTATCTGTGCAATAATGAAAACATGGCCCCTGTGACTTACTCTACTTCTCATAGTTAAAACCTTTTCCATTTGTTAGCACAATTCATGTTACGGGAGCATTTCAGTCATATAATATTTCTATTGTGATTGCCACATTTGGGACTGAATTTCTGGCTGTGCTTCACAACATGAGCGTAACTAGAGGTTAAAGATGGCTAAAATTGCTCACCTTTCTTCATGAGGATCACAGTCTTACATTTGCTCAAAGTCGATAAAATACAATGTGATATTCATGTGCTTTTCCTCAAAATGCTGATTCCATTTAATCCGGCAGAAAACTTACTACATTTGTTTGTGTTTTCCTGATTTACACATAGTCATTTCATGCACAACCTCTCTATGGATTTTGGAGACTGCCTTAAAGCATTTAAGAGCACAGAGGCCTAGCTACTCTTTACATCTTGGTCGATAAAGAATCCAAGGTTGTTTCATCAAGAGGAGAAAAAACTCATTATAGGCAAGGTAAGACAAATAAATAGTAAATACCAACTAAGTTACTTTAGCTGTTGTTATAGTACTTCCTGCCAGTCCTGTAACATAACTAGCTAACTAAAGTACACAGCTGTTAGGCAGCAGCTCAAGGAGGATCTGCAGCACTGTTGCTTACTGAAGATGCTTTATGCAGTGAAGTGTATTAGGTCAGTTGATTATCAGTTTGAATGAAATGACTCTTCTTAATGAAGCACAGACACAGAAACATTGAGGCAGTCCCCTATTCAGTCCTCAAAATGGCAGTGATACATTGTGATGTAACACGGAACATCAGAATGTACATTGCAGAATATCTCAGAAGAGCAATTGCAGACCCATACAGTATCCTAAATTATGGACATGAAAATTTTTGAAGGTGTTCTGCACATTTTAAATAGACTACACAATTTATCTTATTAAAATATCAAAAGGTAATTGAAATATGGGAACCATAGTGCACAGGTCTCTGAGCATAATTACCAAAGCAGATTGCATGTGTTCAGACTTTTTAAGTTTTCACATGGGAGGTAATATCCACTCTTTTTTACACACTGAATTAATTAAATAGTTGCAATTCCATAACCTTTGTTCTGTCAGGATAACATCCCACATTTACAGAAGACTTTGATTCACCAAGTACACACGTGGACAAAATTGTTGGTACCCTTCAGGCAATGAAAGAAAAACTCACAATGGTCACAGAAATATCTTTAATCTGACAAAAGTAATAATAAATAAAAATTCTATGAAATTTAACCAATGAAAGTCAGACATTGATTTTCAAC
>JAQMYM010022241.1:0-20941 GCA_030014255.1 Parauchenoglanis ngamensis | reverse complement strand
AATAATAATAATAATAATTATTATTATTATTATTATTATTATTATTATTATTATTATTATAACTGCATGCTCTAGTCAAAAAGATAAAGTTAGGAATTGTTAGTGATGGACACTTGACTGTAAAGTCTTCATACCAATTGAAGTCTTCAGACAATCCATGAAAGAACATCCACAGCCATATTTATAGTGTCTGTGTTGAAGCTTCCACTGCAATCTCAGGATGATTTTTAAGCTGTCCATGAGGAGCCAAAGGCTTATTTAAAGTGTTTTTTTATTAAAAGTGTGTTTTAGCAGCTAGCCAATTATCATTCTGAATGGGCTTCAATGAACCCAAACATTCTTCAAAATGAGCTGGAGGTAACTGAGCAACTGAGGGAAGAACTGAGGTAAGGCTTTTTCTGTCCATTAGCATGTCCCGTTTGCTCCATAGCTGCAGTAATTGTAGCTGTACCATGAGTGTAGTATCTTCCTATGTCATGCTCTCATTTGCTGGTTTTTAGACGAGTGCTTTAGTAGAGCATGTACTTTAAAAGTTTAATCAGATTTTTGTCACGCAGTCTTTGAGTGCAGTGGTACTAAATCAGCCACATGAGCAGGTCGCATTATGCATTCTAAAACCGGTGATCTAATTTATGTCTGTATTCTTTTACTACATCGACAATCATCTTAAAGGGACGAATGCAGACAAACCAATCCAGCAAAATAGACAAATGTTCTCCACAGCATAACACAGACATCAATGTCATTAGTATTGTGAGCCAAAGGAAAAAGAAACATCTAATTGTAGATATTTTGAATACGATCAGTGAATGTAATAAAAAGTAATTATACAACCAGGATGGTCTTAGTCAACTGTACTCGCTTCTCCTGATATATAAATATTACATTAGAAAGTCTTTAGCACAGATGAAACTTTAGCATTGTGGTTTAGTTAGAAGGATATCATTGACATTAAATATTACAGACATTAGCTAGCTATATGTAGTGTGCTTAATAAATTCAACCTTCCATTATATTCTATATTGTATATTAATGACAATATTATTCATTGTTTAAGACCTCAAATATCTTTATTTTACAGCTGTGTTTTTTATTTTACATTTCTTTTACTAAAATACAGAATATGTAAAACATTCAGAAAAGCATACTGTATATTGTCACTATTTTTATTATTGAGTTGTTATCACTGGGCTACACCTCAACATCTCATTCACTGTTCACATCCTGAGATTGAGAGAATGTTTAAAAAAGTGCTTTAAGTTCTACTATAATGGATGAATTCATTACTGGTAAGGTAGGCTTCTGATCTGTGTGTGTTACCTGCTTGGATCTCGAGCTTGTCTTCTGCCATTAGTATTGTTGGTTCTGTAGTGTTTGGAAGTGTCTGTTGGCTCATGCTAATTAGTTGTCTAACCAAGAGCAGGTTCAATCTAACTCAACTCTTAAGGTGTAAATTGTGGACAGGACTTACTAAGATACATGGAAGGTGTAGCTGTGAAAAGCAAAACTCTGACTTCATCTCAGCTTCAGCTTCCCAAACCTCACCCCACTTTCATGCACTAACTGAGACCTGGATCACTCCACCTAACTTGGCTACACTGCTTCTGTCGTCTACCTGTGCTTCTCTCTCACTCCATATGAAATTGCCAGCGGTGTTGGTACAGGTTTGCTTTTGTTTTTGAGGAGCTTTACACCTTTCTCATCTCAACAGCTCATCATTTGAATTATCTGATCAAACTCTCTGATTCATCCTCAAATCAGGATCTTGTGATCTCCCTGAACAGCTCTTAGATCTCACCTTCTACCACTGCGTGTAGCCTTGGTGTAACCCTGGGCAATCATCAAATTGCTAATCTTTCTAACCACACAGGCCACTCGGGTACTTGTTCAGTCCCTTATCGTTTTGAGATGGATTACTGCAACTTGCTCCTAGCAGGTCTGCCTCAGCACCATTCAACCTCTGCAACTGATCCAGAACGCAGCTGTATGACCCGTTTTCAACCAAACCCAACTCCCACACCACCCATTTGACTCAAAGCACTTATCCCACCCTGCACTGCACCATGCTCCCTCTGATCCTGCAGCACTGCTCGGCTGTTCCACCATCCCTCAGGGTACAAGGAAGACCTGCATCATGGCTATCCTCTGTTCTGGCACCAAGGTAGTGTAATAAACTTCTCCGGTTCATTACTTCTCTGATATCCAAACAACTGAGTCACTGGCTGTCTTTTAATGAGGACTAAAGACCCACCTCATCCTGAAGTACTTAAATTAGCACTTCCATTTTAAAAAGTGTTGTCTATTTGCTTTTCTTACTGTATTACCTCTCCAACAAGGGTTTTACACTGATAGTGACCTAGTGAACCAGTGTCAGGATGTATTTATTGATAGAAACGTTCTGTAGGTCACTTTAGATAAAAACGTCGACCAAGTGCCGTAAATGGAAATATTCAGTTTAGGTATTTTGAGTTTACAGAATAATAAAGTTCAAAAATCTGCATTCTAAATGTGCCAGTATTTTGCTAATCTAATATAAACCTAACTCAGCTGTAAATACAGATTACAGTACCTGAGTATTTTGCTAGCTGGAACTTTGAATCCCCAGATCTTCGCCCTGGTAGAACCTTATAAATACCAAGGTCTTGGACTGCAGTCTTGATGTTGGTTCTCCTAGTTCCTCTTGTTCCCCTAATGTGTATAGGGACTTCATATAATTGTTCTGCATGTTGGTTATTGATAATTAGCAATCTTTGGAAGAAAAATTAATATTTGTATAATATTCAGTAAAATTACCAGTAAAGTGTGCTTCTGGTCTAATCATGCAGTCCTCTCTATTTTATTATTAATATCTGTGAGTTAAGCAAAATGTTTGCTTTCTGTTGTTGAATGTAATGGGAATTTTTAAGATCATCACTTTAGCAGTTTATCAGAACAATGTAAGAGATCGCTTCTCTTTTTCCACACAAGGCAAGCCATTCTTTTGTTAAAAATCTTTGTTGCACATTTCACCATCAAATCTTTATCTATTATTTACTAACACCGTACACTCTTATTCCTCTGTCTATGCATGCTCACACCCATAGTTCAAAGAGAACCCACTTCCTTGAAAGTGTTAATCAGAATAGCATGTAAAAGCACCTGAATTTAGAAACACACTGAACTCTACTTTTGAGTAAGAATAAAGGGATTAAACAGGATTAACAAACGTACCTTGCTGCTTTAGATTATCCACCGACTCTATGGCTGAAGGACAAACTGAACATGCTCCTCTTCTGCACGTCCGCATCTGTAAGTTTTAGAAATGGTTAAACATTAGGCAGCACCTGTCTTAGGGTTTGTGTATGCTAGCAATAGGTAACGTATTCTTGCTCTTCGACTGTACTTCAGCAGCCAGTGCCCACTGTTCTGAATATTATTTGCATGGTTTGGCTTTAATTTACAATTAAAACTACATGCAATTTTTTTCAAAAGCACGTAGAGACGTTGAGATTTACACCTGTGTGCAGTGTTTGCGCAATCCAAAATAAGGTAATATTGAAAAATTCATCATTAAAGTGTACAAGATAATACAGGATGTTTACTGGTGATGTCAGTGTTATTATAGTTTATTCTCTTTTATTAAGAGTACTATTCTTTATCTGCATTATGTTTTTACATTTGATTTCTGCTTTGACTTCAGTCTGTACTTGTTGCTCATCTGCACACGTTTAGCTCGGGATTTAATCGCTGTTATAATTTTGAGGTTGCTGTGACCCTGGGTGTGTAATGCAGTGTTTTTGTTTTATTACATCCTCAAGGTTTTACTTTCAGATTTCTTGGCACTGTAAGAAAAACAACAGTCTGAGGCAGTTTTATGTTGCACTTGCAGTCCAGTGACCTCATGTAACTCTGCTTTTACTGCTCCTTTGTTAGATTGATGTGATTATTTATGAATAAGATGAATTTGTGAATTGCAGTTGTACCAGATTTACTGAGTATACTCTCTTAATAAACAACTTTTTGGTTGAGCTTCTGGACTCCAGCGTGTTTCTCTCTGCTCTTCTTCAGGGTGGTATATGTGTCTTAGGTTTCTATTTTAAGTGAGATTAGTATATTTGTTCTTATGTTCTCAGTTGTTAGCGGTGAATTGGGTTTGGATCTGAGCAGGGACATGCTGACGGTTTTCAGGAGCAGGGCTCAGTGTTTGGAATAATGCTTTAATGATTTGAAGGCCATCTGGCACTGGAGTCCAGGAAGTGGCTGTGAATTTTCTGTGCAGAGGTGAGTGTTGCTTCAACTGTGCCTTTCCTGATGTGGCCAGACAGTGATGATCTAAACCCCTTCAGGTTCAGGGAGTCACTGAAGACATCAGCCTTCATGAACATACTACAGTCAGTGTGCTCAAAACAGCCACGAGGTGTCACTTTATAGACTCCTTCTGGACAGATTTTTCCAGTTTGACTTGTTTGTGTCTTAAATTTGCATAAAAGAAAAAATGTAGTTTGTGTACCTCCAAAAGTTCTGGACAGTGACACAATTTTCGTAACTTTACATCTCTACACCACCACAAGGGATTGGAAAAGAAGCCATCAAGATTAAACTGTAAACTTTCAGCATTAATTCAAGGGGTTTAACAAAAATATTTCCTTAACTGTTTAGGAATAACAGCCATTTTTTTTTACAGTCCCTCCATTTTCACATTTTGATTTTTCTATGGCACATGTGAAGAAACATTGATTTAAAAAAAAAGAAAAAACATGATAAAATCCAGCTTCATATGTTTTTGTCTACACCTGTGTTTGCTTTCCTTATTCCCAGTTACTGATAGCTGATCTTAGATCCTGTTACTAATCCTGCCCCATATCAGTCTCTGATCATTTCCTCTATGCTCTGCCATATCAGTTTCAGATCTCATCCCTGTGGAACAGCCTCTGATCTGCCCCTGCCCTGTCTCCCCCTCTCAGTCTCTGCCAGTAATCAGCCCCAGGCCACATGTCTATTTCGGTTCCTAAAGAAGAGCTTGTTGAAGATTATCTTGAGGTGAACTGCTTCATACTTTCTTCAAACTGAAGAGTAGGAATACCTGGTTATTAACTCAAAGCTAATAAAAATTTTAACTTAAAAGGTAACATTATTCTCGCATTTAAGGACATGTCCCAGAGATGTAAACACTGCTGACAGGCAAATTGCTCTGACATGTAAGCTATACCAGAAATGGCTGCTTTGTATAAGTAATTACAGGGTTTTAGCATGCTTGTGTGACATGATTGTTTGTGACGTGTCGAGCATGACGCATGATGGTTAAAGGCTACGCAGCTTCAGCAGTGTAATGGAGAATGGTTGGGTACTGGCTCAGTGAGTTTTTTTTAATGGGTTAATGTAATATGACTGGTCTCCTTTCCACTACAAGGCTTTGGACAACAAAGTTCCCGAGTATAACCTTTTACTATTTTCTATGATCCCTGCCAGATCACCAAATCTTACAGCTACCGTAAGGGGTGATGATGATTACCTAGTTAATATGCAGAAATTCTAAGCACTGAATGCCCTTGTTTTAGGCCATCTACTATATGCAAGGTTTGATCGAATCCTGCAGTCCAATTTTACCAATTACTGTACTAAAGCCATGATGTGAGCCACATGCAGCAGTCCCCAGAACAGCAAAAGCTATGCTGAGGCAATAATCACACCTCACATAGTGGAATAGGAATTCCTCTCTAGGGTGAACCTTCAGCTTTGGTTAAAGAGCTCTCAGAATTACGATTTTTTTTTGAAGGCCATATCTATAACTATACATATATATATATACACTATAACATAACTATACTTTAGCAAAATTATCACCAATAGACACTGTATATAAGATGAAGAAAGAAGAATGTGTTTATTTGTCACATGTACATTATAATACAGTGAAACTCTTTTCTTTGCACATCACAGCATGTTAATAAACTGGGTTAGAGAGCAGGGACAGGCGTTCTTCAGTGTCCCTGGACAACAGAGGATTAAGGGCCCAACAGTGGCAGCTTGGTCGTGCTGGGGCCTGAACCCCCAATCTTCAACTCGGAGCCTTTCCATTATTTCGATAACACACACCCTTTGACTCTTGCTTTTCACAGGCACAAGATTTATTTCAGCTGCGATGTTTTTGCCTAAAACTCATGCACATGCTGAGTAACTTTTGTGGAGAAAAAAAAATTATGCTTGTTTAAAACTTTTGAAAATAATCTGCAGTTCAGTTTGTATGTTTGTACATAAGAGTTGTTAAGTTGGTCTCCAGTGTGTATATGTGTGAGAGAGTGTGTGTGTTGAGTTTGACTCAGTAAAGGACTAGCCAGACGTTTCTCCGTTCTTGGCTGCAAACGACAGAATAGTGCTGTAACACGTGTCTTTTTGCTTAATTAAAGGTGTTAATTATTAAGGATTCTCTTATTCTACAGTATTGTTGTCTGCATTGTTATTTGATATTGAATAAAAAATCATTTCCTAAATGGTTTGGTGGGTTTTATGCATGTTTGTAATCCCAAGGAATTTGGTTGAAAGAGATCCTCTCTATGAACGTTTTGTGACATAATAACAGCTTGTGACAATTCTTTATATCATAGGATGATGATTCCTAACCAAATCCGAGACAACACCTGACAAAGCGCTGTGAAACAGAAGCACAGATACGGCATACTAGATCTATCAACCTAGCAAACCTTTTTTATCATGTGTAACATTACTGTATAAATGGCAGATAAAGCAGCTTCATCGTGGTGACAGACATTGGCTAAGCTAAGTTTGCTAGCTAGTATGGTCTCAGATTTCCTGTTTCACAGAGAATCAAATGAAAGGTCAAAGTCAAAGTGAACTTTATTGTCATTCAGACCATACAATTCAAGACTGCATAGCAGAACGAAATTGCGTTTCTCCAGGCACAATGTGCAAAAACACAAGGACATACTAGACATGACATACATGACCTAAGGACATACTGGACATGACTATATGAAATGAAATATTTCATAAATAAATGAAAAACTTCTCATTAACAAACCAGTCCATGGACATTCCTTCTCTAGTTTTGAGACAAATCTGAAAATGTATATTTTCTCCCAAATCTTTCGTATTTCCTTAATCTAGTGTCTCATTGTGTCAGTAGCAAAAATGGTGTTACAAAGGGGCTAAATAAAAGGAATGTTCTTCTGTCCATAACAGCACATCCAACCACTGGGTCATTAGTCACTCAAGCCTTATCCTGTTTATATACATGAAATATAACATTTAAGTAATGCACTCCATGAAAAGGCAAATAAATGGGTAGCCCTTATGAACTGGGAATATATCCTTATGTGGAATAATGCAGCAGCTCGAGGCATGGTTTACTATTAAAATGGTTTCCAATGCAATAGTCTACATACGGCTGTAAAATAAAATGCAGCTAACCCCAGTACCATTTGCTGAGACTTTTAAACACTCTGTAGCCTTTGTGTTCTCTTATATGATCACAAATATAACAAGCGTGTTCTAGACCGAAATATGAATCTACAGCAGTAAAGTGTTTTCTCCAGGCAAAGTACTGCTCATAAACGTCCTGGTTCTGGTCCAGAAACGTGAGATGTTTTGCCAGTTCTTCAGGGGTTTTGAAATCATCCACATGAATGAACGAATCCGCTGGAATAAATTCCTCATAGTTCTCCCTGGGTGGACCGAGAACCACAGGAACTGAACCCAGTTTCATGGGATTAAACAGCTTTTCAGTGAAGTAGTCCTTGTGGATGGAGCTCTCGAACGATAAGTAGAATTTACAGCTGGACACGGTAGTTATGTAATCCTCATTATTAATATACCTGCTGAAGTGGCTACCATAAGCTTCTATTTTGATGTATTTGCTCAGTTCACTAAAATATTGCACTCTCCTAAAGTTGGGGTTCCAGTTGCTGACGATCCAGCAGACTAATTTGTCCTTTGATGGTATTTTAAAGGTTTTGTCTTTCTCAGATGCTTCCATGATTCTTCCATACGGCACCCAGATATCCGAGTCTCTCCGATAATTTGCGGTCAGATTGAATACACCATCTAGCCCAGTCCATCTTTGTGAATTATCAGGAGACTCCATGTTCATCCACACCCACTTCTGGAGTGGAGGTCGTGGCATGTTTAGCAGGTTTGTGAAATCACCACCAATATCTCTGTGATGAAACATAACACCGTGGGCTTTGTCATACTGGCTTCTGTCATCTGTAAAGTGGCAACCTTCAATACCAAACAGTGAGCCACAGGATTCTCCTTGAAATTTAAAACCAAAAGGCCATAACCAGACTAATATAATAGTGTTAAAGTCATGATTGTCCTTGTTTTCTTCCATGTAAGCTTGCTTGGTGATCAGCAGTTGCTGCTTTACCAAAGTGTAATTAAGAGTGCTGATGCTGCTTACATTTTTGCTAAAGTTCTCTTTGAGAACATTGAGGCATTTGTCTAAGCAGGCTTTGTGTGTGGAGACTGCATCAGAACACAGTGCCCAGCTAACAGTTGGCTTGTAGTAAGTGTAGAATACTCCTCCGAAACACAAAAGCAGAAAGAGGGGCAGCAGAATATGCTGAAAACTTCCTACTGAAGGTTTAGATGCCATCTTTTACCTTTTAGAGAAGAGAGAAATAAAACACATGACATTCTGTTAATGCCAGGAGAATAAGGGACCGGAGGAGATGCTGAAAATGTCCTATCGATGGTTCTGAGGTCATCCTCTACCCTCCAGAGAAGGCAGCTTTGTCTGTGCCACTTATCCTGAAGAATCCACTCATTTTTCAGCAACTGCATTAGAAGACAGGGGGCTAGATGCATGTCAGGAGGTGCAGCACAAAACTCAAAGATTTGACTGTAACATGAGCTAACTTTTAATCTGAAATTACAATGAAGATTATTAAGGCTGTAGCACATCAAAAGCCAAAGTGAAGTAGTTAAACACAACTTACATTTATATCTCATTTACACAGCTGAGGGTTAGGGATCGTGCTTAACGGCCAGCAGTGGCAGCTTGGTAGGGCTGGGATTTACACTCACAACCTTCTGATCCGTAGCCCAGCAGCTTAACCACTGAACTACACTGTGGGGTTAAAGAAAGGTTTCTTAAACACTCAGGACAAGTAACCAGTGTGGAGACTTTAATCCATATGACACTGATTACTCATTGGGGTTAATGGAAAGTTTAAATCCAATTGGTTTTGAGGATAAAAACACACTTGGCAACATGTATGGCTGATTGACAGTTGATTTTCGGAGTTGAACAAAATCCCATACAAATCTCACTGCTGCCAATCATCCAATATTATTGTTAATTAAAATCACTTAAAATCACACTTTCTGTTTCTCCATTTTTTGCACCAAATTCCTGCTTTCTTCACAATCCTCATTCTAGCACATCTGTATGAGTAAGGGAAGAACTCAGCAGGTCTTCACATGAACGGTGCTCAAATGACACGTTACACGTGAGCCATGTTGTGTTCACAGAAATTATTAATTCTAGTTACATAATCATTGTCTAATGCCAGTTTAGGCAGCTTAAATAAAACGAACAGTGAAACTTTAAAAGTGAAAATTTTCTCTTCCATGTTAAAAAGAGATAATGATTAAAATAAAACAAAATGAAAGCTAATTATTTTAAACAATTTGCCACTAATTACTAGAGCTACATTTTGGAAAATCATTGCGAAGGGCCCCACCAGAGGGCCACAAGAGTACTTGAAAACGTCACTCAAACGAGCTTGTAACGTTTTTTTGGAATATAGTATATTATATTATATTATATGAACAGTAATCATACAAAACACAATAATATTTAATATGCTGGCTAGCTAATACTTCTGGTATAATCAATTCTCACTGCCCCTGTCAGAGCTGGTGGCACGTTCATGTGCGCTGTAAAGGACATTAGCTGCATTTTAATGCAAAAACACCAAGATCAAGGTATGTTTGCATGATTAATCACTGTATTTTGCAATTTTACTAGATACATGTGTCAAACAAGCCTTTAGTTCAGTTAAGGTACAGTTCAGCTAACATTAGCTAGCTAGCTATAGTTGTCACGTCGGCGGGGTCACGTGATCAGGCTGAGCGTGTGTGTTTGTGGGGGCTGTAGTCCTCCCTCGCTCGCACCAAAATGCGGAAGTGCGCGCTTCCGCGCCGCGCGCGAAGGAGAAAATGAAAGCGCGACGCGAGCGGCCAAGTCCATAATGCACGCGGTGCTTGCAGCAAGGGGCAGATTCGTGACAATAGTTTTAATCTATCAATAACTAACAACATATAACAGAAGCCTGATTCGCCCATTTAAATTTAAATTTCTCTAGTTAGCTAATTAGAAATAAACTGTTGCTGTTTGTAGATTTCAGTCATGAGAATAAGCTTATTGACCGCAGTTACCAGTGTTGGCAGCACTGAGGCAGTGGAGGCCCCCAAATCAGTCAGGGTCAGTGTTACAGGAGTGGAACACATCCACCCCCTGGACTTTTTATTCCGCAATATGTGGTTTTGTGCTTCTCCTCAAACCCAGGTGTAAATAAGCGCCATGTTGCAGATGTTTCTGATCTATGGAGAAGTCCTACACTTACTCATAGTGTATATTTTAATGCTGGAAGTGTTTACTGATAGTCCGAGTAATAAACAAAGTACAACAAAATGCTGCTTGACACGTCATCAGAACGGTGGCAGAACTGGGCCATTTCTGAACTGAATTATTCATTATTATCCAAATTATTTCAGCATACTTGTAAAATGACTGTTTTTTAATATCACTTCTGCATTGGAGTCTTTTATGCAGATGTTGAATTAGTCGCTTGACCTTTTCTACTGCTGTTGGCATGATGAGCTCCAGCCTTATTAAACTGAACATTATATTCAGACTCAGCTCTGTTTTCCATGCGGCACACCTCTGACTGTTAGATTGTAATCATACACAGGGACACATTTCCTCTTTACATTTGTAAAAGATGCTTCTTTCCCATAAGAGTGGAGGCTGTTAACACAACAGACAAAGTTGTAAGCATTCTTATAAACAACAACAACAATAAATGATTTTATATTCCAAAAACTCATTCATGACTTTGTACAGCACTTCACACACCTTAGTGCTGATTAATTACAATTTAAATACTTTGGCTATTTATAGATAAATATTGAAATTTAAACACAGTTACACTAAAAATGAATAAACTGAAATTTAAATTCCTTTCCCTTGTGAATATGAAGCTTACTTAAAAGTATGAATAACATATTCAAAGTTTGTAATGAATATCTGCATGAAATTAAATATATATGAATATTTTTATTATGTTTTGTTACTACAAAGAGGTACACCATACTGATTGTATTTCTCAGCACACTGAAAGCATAATAAATGAGTGTTTTTTGGTTAAAATATAAAGTAGCACTGAAGAACACTGTGTGGCCAAAAGTATGTGGACACCTAAGTGCTATATAGTATACATCAGGTGCATGTGCATATTGCAGTGTGCATTCTGTATGAAAAAAATATTTATTGTTATTTTCCCTGCACTGGATTGTCCTTATGAGTCTTGTTATTTGTAACGTTCAGGAACTAATGATTAAAAATGTCACTATAAGAGTTACACACTGTATTACTCACTGTATGTGACAAATAAAGAACTTAACTTGAATATCCCATTCCAAATTCATGGGCATTAATATAGATTTATCCCCCTTTGCAGTTATAACGCACTCCATCAGGGCTCTGTGCAGGACACTCGAGTCCAACCTTAACCTGAACACCAGGTCTTCATGGAGCTGCTTTGTGCACAGGGGCATCGTCATGCTGGGGCAGGTTTGGGCCTCTTAGTTACAGTGAAGGGAAACTGTAACGCTGCAGCACACAGAGACGCTCTGTACAATTGAGAGCTTCAGACTTTGGGGTTACAGTTTGGGGAAAAAACACACACGGGTGTGATGGTCAGGGTGCACATACTTTTGGCCACATAGTGCATATGTTATCAGTACCCACAGTAGTATAGTTATAATGTACTTCCAGTGTAATAACAACTGCGTCTACAAATTACACTCTTGAGTGCAACTTAAATTAACTCAGAATCTAATCGTATTTAAGCTCAATTTAAACTCAGATAATTTACAAATTGTAAATTATTCCAAAATGAACATTTTGATCTGTAGAAAGTATTAAAACCAAGGTTCGGGTTTGTTAGCATGTTTTTCATGTTAATGATGGGTTTTAAAAGTACTCTTAATTACACTTTTCCTTTACAAGGGTTGCCGCTGGAGTCATAAACAACTCGTCCACAAGGGGTCGACATTACGCCATTAATCACTTTCATCTTTGGCTATTTGTGCCATTATGACGTCCTGTATAATGACCGTTAAAAATTATTTCCTAATATTTCGCATTGAATCACATGAATAAGACACACGTGTGCAGGTTTTACAGTTCTGCTGTCTCGGTACATTGGAGACTTAAAGTGAGGCGCGGCTGGAAATCTAAACACAGCAAAAACACACTGCGCCATTTATTCACTATTAACCAACAACTTTAACTCAGTATAAAATACAGACTTGGGCTAATACTTACTTGCAATCTAAACAACAACAACAAAATCCAGTCCAGACAGTGTGCTACAGATCCCCTCTGTATTCAGTGATGTGTTTAACGCAGTAAGTCTTTACCTGAGCTTTTACCTGAGCTTTTACCTGATCATGTAAAAAGCAGCTACAACGTCGTGCATCGAATTAAAACCCGAATAATCAGATTCCGAGAAATAAAGATTTAATGAAACGTCACCGTAACCAGGTTCCTCTGCTGAGACACCTGGAGCTGCTTTACCTGGCCACGACTGCGCATGTGCGTGAGCAAAACGCAATCACGCAATCGAGTTACAGGCAAAATACACGCACATTAATCATAACCCGACAAAAACCCAAAACTGATTTAAATGTCGAAAATGTGTTCGTGGAAACAGAAAAAAGGAGCAATCATCTAAGATTTTTCCCACGGACGACATTAACATCTGGTCGGACAGAGACTCGGCTAACCAAGACTTTAATCATGAAGAAATAACACAACCATTCACAAACTACCTGGAATTTTAGAACAGCAAACTTGAAAGAAAAAAATACTAATAGTATCAACTACACCTAGTTTTCATGAAGCATGGCAATGACCTGTAACCTTTTAGACCTTCAGTAAAACAAATATATACATTAATAACATGATTTAAAATGAAATAAGAAATAAAATCTGGTCTAAAAATGAAATGAAAATATATAAATAAAATGATGTATGATATTGCAGCTAATATTAATTGTCCTGGTGATGCGTCATGATTTTCACGGATTCGTTACATGTTTGCACATTACTGTTAAATAATTAGCTGTTACAGGAGATAAGAGGAAAGCCTACCTTTATTTTCATTAGTCACACAAATACAGTGAGATAGAATATTGTTTGGAGCAAGTCAGCAGTTGCCATCAAAAATAAGACAGTGGATATAAAGTAAACTAAAGGAAACAAATAAAGTAGGAAACTGCAAGGAGCTGAACTGAACATGGAGGCGTTCTGCTTCCTGAGTCTGTTTGTTAACTGTAGCCATATTCACAAGCGGTTATTTATGAAAATAAATAATTATATGTTCACAGGTATAAATGCAAATGGAGTATAAGATAATGTGTTGAATATTTCACAGATAATGCACTTAGAAAGGTTTTGAATAGCACACGGGGAGATAGCAGCGAATTTCAGATGTGTGTGTTCAGAATGTGTGTGAGAGCTGATGTCTGACGTGATGCGTTACAGAGAGACGTGACGGGCGGTCATGGTGAGCAGATTAAACGCTGACTGTTTATTATTATATAACGGTTACAGTCCACTAATTTGATTGGTCGAGCGGTGGTCCAACATATTCCACGATAACAGCACCGGAACGTTTCACTCCGCTAATCCACGTACAATACCACTTCCTAATTCAAAGCAGTACTACAGTAGAGTTAGCGACATCATCAGTGGGCATGGCATATGAAACTTTTCAGGAGTATACCTGCTGACTTTTTCATTTGAAAGCTCGTCAGATGATTTTGCAGGAAGTACCTTTAACAGGAATGTACAAATCAGTGTACTAGCCAGCTAGCCGACAGGCTATAAAGTTAGCGTGGCTTCTTCAGGGCCTGTTTCTGTCAGCAGAACAAACATAAACAGAACATTTTTGCTCATTGTGTCCAAAGTGTCACTTATACAATAGTAATCTGTTGTTTATAGAACTGTTGTAATTATAAAGCACTTTCACACTCGAGGGTACTACACGTCTCAGCATGGCTGCATTAGCCACTGCGACCGAATCACTGCCACGCTGAAATTCAGTACAACAGCATCACCTCGAGTGTGATCGTGCTTAAATGTAACAGCTCTGGGAAAGATTAATATTAGATTAATTCTAAACAAAAATTAATAAGCAGCTTTGATAAGCAGCCAAAAGAAGAGAGCTAAAAATGAAATCTAGGGCATCAGCGAATCACTTTTATGTAATAAGAGTTTTTCTTGTAATAAAAATGAGCTGACGTTAGGATAACTACATGGCATGAAGTCAGGAATTTGGCTTTTACCAAAACGCTGTTCAGCGACAGCAATCCTGATTACTGTGCTATGGGCATATCAGGACAGTAGCACGGTCTGGTGCTGTGGTGTCGGTGTCGCTATACTTCCTCCCCAGAGAGTTCAGTTCCATGCTAACTGTTGGAGTGTACGTTCCACCTGACCCAGTGTGAAGAAAGTGCTGAATAAACTCCATGTTGTCAGTAAACTACAGTCTGCACACTCTGGCGGATTTTTCATTCAGTCACTGAGGACTTCATCACATCAGCGATGCTTAAATTCCACCAGCATGTTGATTTCACAACCCATGAAGTAAATACAGTACATCTTGTTGCACTAACATACCCTATAACATATCTGGCTGCTTGGGTCACGTCTTTATTAAGCTGATTCCAGCAAATATCAAACTCAAACATTCCAACCTGCTTCAGAAACAGGTGAGGACCTGGTCTGAGGGGACCATCTCAGCATTTCAGGACTGTTCAGACTACAATCCTCTGTCAGGACACTACTAGCTCATGACTGCACTCTATATTACAGCATTACAGCTATATTACAGCTCTAACTACATCAGTAAGTTTGTTAGACATTACAGTAGTACACCTCTTCACTTTCAGTGATGAATCACTGAAGAGGCAGGAAGTGGGTCAGGTCTGGTGCAGAGACAATGAGCTTTCAATGCCAATAAAACCAAACATGATTGTTAACTTCAAGAAGATTCATAGTGATCATTCTCCACTACAGCACACCTTTAGAGAGAGATGTTGGAGTGAACGGCCCAATATCAGGTCGCCACATATCGCGTTACCGCGATGATCGCAAAACATGTTGCGTAGGATCACTGCTGTGGGTTCAGGACTTGTTATTTTGATTTTTATTACATTTAATATAAAAAAAAATAAAATTTATTATAATATTACATATGCACTGTAAATTCTAATAAGTTAACCTTACCGTAAAAAAGCATGCAAACCGATTACCTTAAAAAGAACCATGCTTATTTGTTACATACAATTCCTATCACACTTCGGTTTGCATGCTTTTTTTTACATCAGTTAAACTAATCAGTATTAACAGTTTGTGTGCATATAATGTTTAAATTATAACATTTAAAGTTTAAAAATTTAATGGTTTGTTTACCATTTTTGTTTTACATTTCCAGGCTTATCTGGTAACCGCATGTTTCACCTCACAGCGATATGAACTGTGGGTAATTCCTCAATCAAAGTCTCCAGAAATAGGAATGTGTGCAGGTCTCAAACTGTCTGGGAGAGAGTCCTCATGCACATAAGGATTTGCCTAACCCTCACAGACTTAGTGGGAGTGCACCTGGCAGTGAGTGTGGGATTGGGATTGGGCATCTCAGAGGACCTCACCTGTACCATCAACATCACCTGAATTCAACAAAACAATAATGAAACTGACCATCTGTCCATCCATCTGTCCATCTAGAATCTGAACACTCACGTTCCCAACACACCACCTTACAATGCACGTGGACTCGCGTCACACAAACACTGATTAAAAATCAACCCTGATTTTAATCCCCTGACCAAATCTGAAAATGATTCAGAAACATGTGAGTGTTGGCTAAGTGCGATTCACTCCAAATCCAAAACTGTATCATAGAGACCTACAAATACATTTAAAAAAAGAAACATTGAAAGATAAGACAGATCTGAGGCAGTGAACATTCTTAGCAGATATTAATCCTTGTTAATATATTAAAAATGCAATGCCTGAGGCCTAACAGTGCAAACAAAAGAATATTTTCTTTTTCTTAGGAACATTCTATTGTATTTTAGACAGTTACAGTTGAAGCCTATGTTCTAAAGTCTATTACAATTACCTGGAACAGGCTCTGACACATTTACTGTATACTGACACACATCTGTACTAGGAAATGTTTTTCATGAGACCGCTATCACATTCCGTGGTTATGACTAGAGCCGATGGCACAAGATGGCGGATAAGAGAGGATTTGTGATGGTGTAGTAGCCTGAATTGCACAACGCTGAGTAACTACTTCTTATTTGCTGTTTTGACCCACAGCAGGGTTTCCTGTGTGTAATGTTGTAATGTTGTCTGGCTTTATGTGTCTGTTATCGTTGTGGAATTGTTCTGAATGTTGGTTGTTTGATGTGCACCTAAATCCCACTGCACCTGTCTCAACATTGAAATAGCTGTGTGTGTGTGTGTGTGTGTCTGTGTGTGTGTGTGTGTGTGTGTGTGTGTTTCAACTGAAATGGCACAGTGTTTTCTGACCAAACAAATACTAACATTCAGTAAAAGATGCGGGTGAATTTTGCAAAATGTATTTCTTGCTTTAAAAATAGAGCTTCATACGTAACACTAGCTCACAAATCCACTTGGATTTGCATTAAAATAGCAAAAAGACCAAAATGTAAACATGTGTAAAGTTCTCAAGAGGATAACAGAAAAAAACAACAATGTCTAAAACAAAATGCTTCTTATGCTTGAAGTTATTTATGAATATGTTATATGTAATTTAGAGTTTTACAAAAAAAATGATATCTTTGTTGTCTCTTGGTAGTGTGTAACAAACTGAATCTGAGTCTTATGTTTAAAAGTTTAATTAATTTCAGTTTTACAGCTAAATATCAGCGGGGTAACTTGAGTAGTTGTACTTAGGTGCTAAGTATTATTTCACCATATTTATATATACTTATTGAGTATTATTGAAACTGAATAATTGTACTCTTATTTCTCAGTGCAATGTTAATAACACTTATTGTCACAGAGCAGCTGTAAAGCAGAAATCCCCATGTAGAGTCATGTTTATCCTTCTTCCCCATTGTGTAACAATATGATATATTCACAGTGTGAACATCTCAGTGTCTGATGACGCCGCTCAAGTTCTCCACAAGTGCAGCATTATAACAGCGCAGTCGTAGTGAAAGCATTCAGTTATTCAGTTAAAACAATTCCTGCTTGTAAAATATTAACAGTATAAACTCACCTATGTTTGTGGTGTAACTTATCCACTGAAGCTCCTGCTAAAGAAAAGTGTGAACACACCACCTCAGTCTGAGAGGATACTCAATGCCTGAAATGTGTCCCAACCTGTTTGGCACTGTTCTGTCATGCTTATGTGTGCTGCCTATCAAGCTACCAGGAGCGAGGTTCAGCCCACAACATCACACAGGAGGGCGGCACAGAGGACACAGTGTTGTCATGAGTTTATCAGAAATGTGGCACTGCACTACAGGTTACACGCTAAGGGTACATGCCAACCGGAACCCCAACAGCATGATGTGCTACAGCTGAGTAAATATGCATGAGCAGGGCAGGGCCTGGCTTCCTGAACGTGGAGGTGGAGTGCTAACAGCCTGAGGCTCCTCTACCTTCTGCTACGCAGGTGCTGTTTCAGGTACACCGTTCAGGTCACAAAATGATTTGTTTGGGCCACTGATGATTTTTCAGATAAAAAATGGTATACACCATCAATGGTATGGTACAATGGTATATTTTTTAATATACATTTTCATGTCAACACAAAACCAGTAGAAGAGGGTTGTAAGATTTCTCAAACATTTTGCAAAAAGATTCAATGTCACTGCCACTAAATAGAATTTTCATGTGACGTAGAAGCCAAAAACAAAAGAATGCAACATGAACACTAAACCAGCTGAACCAGCACAGTGACCATCACAGCACAATGTTTTCGGATCAGATGTTTGTCTTTTTACAGACTGTAGATCTTCTGAGGTCTTGTCATTCAGGTATAACTACAGAGTTTTGTCTGGAGACATTCACATTTATGATGTGACACAATCGTGTTTCTTCTCATTGTGTCTTTATCTGTAGTTTCACTCAATTGTTATCTCAATCACATGTAGTTCATGCCTGTAGTTCAGCTTCTCATTTTTTTCTGCCAAGAGTGAACAGATTTATACTTTTACAGATTTAAACACAAAAACACAAGAAAAATCTGAGTTTTGTTTGTACAGACAAGTATTTGGCAAAACATCCTGTTTAGCCTGATTGTGAAGCAACCTGATTCTTTATGTCCACATGAAGTCCTGGGTGTGGGTTTATGAAGTCAGCTTAACAAAGCCACATTCTTCTTTTGTCTAGGTGTGGAGTGCTGAGCATCAGTCCTGTAGAGTTTGAGATACAGAGACCCAAATCACACTCACCTGGAGCCAAAACACTCATCTAGAGCAAAATTGGACTAAAGCAGCCCTGACACTTGCACGCAGAGGTGGCACAGTGAGGCATGCACTGTTGTGTGCCAGTGAGAGAACCAGTCCTGAAAGAGTGACTGTGCGTCACTGCTTGCTATGGCCTGAGTATTTTTGACCATGTAAACACCTGTGGAACACAGTGGCACATTTTGGCACACATATGTTGCACATACATTGTGCATAGTTTCTGTATGGCATGAAAGGGCAAGCAGTGGCTCAGCAAAAGTAGCTCCATTATTTCGGTCAACAACTAATTAAATAGTCTATACTCATGTCTTCTGGTCAACCAATCTCTGACCCACACAATCCTTGGTTTCTTTTTTCTGCCTTGGATTCTTTCTACTCTCCTTATTCTCTCCTTCTCCTCTAAGTTCTGCTGATGGTCAACAATAAAGCCTGCAGACAAGTGACCGCCATAGTGTTCCAAAGTATAGGCCATTGATCCCCAAATTTCTGCACAATGACTTCACTTGTGTGTAACTATAGGATGTCAATAACTGATCATTCATGCCACTGAGTGCCCAGGAGTGGCATTATTGAAAGTTATGCACAAATAGTGCATGCCCGGTTTGTAACTTATGCTTGACAGATGGCACAATATGGCGCAAACTATGGTTAACTTTGTCATGATGACAACAGTGTCATGCCCCCTTTTTGGCACATGTTGGCACGCCACAATCCAGATCAGTTCATGACCAAAATTTGTGCAAGTGTCAGGGCTGCTTTACTTGGAGCTCAAACATACTCATCTCAAAGTAAGTCGTCAAAAGGACGTGTCAGGGAAGTTTTCAGAGGGGTGAACAGTAATTGGGGTAGAAGCTTTCTATTAGGTAAAGGAGCAGATCTTCTCAGGCATAGAATGTTTTGGTAAATGGGTATGTTTGGATGATGTTGCCCCCCACTCTCATACGTTCACTCAGGTGTGTTGACGTGGAGTGGCTGGCTTCTTTATGTCCCACAGTTGCTGTCACAGTTATGCTGTCATAGCTAGCCTTGCTGGAGTTCCTGCTTGCACTCAGCACACTATATACTCTGTTCCTTAACCATTATGTGACAATGACCGTACCTAACAATCTGCTTTTCTATTTTCTCTTCTCTCTCTCTCTCTCTCTCTCTGTCTGTTAAACTAAACTGAATTATGTAACTGTACTTTTTTGGCCATATAACACACAGTTAGAAGTGTGTTAGTTGTAATTGCACTATCCAGTACCACCCAGATGAGGATGGGTTCCCTCAAGGTTTCTTCCTCTTGTCTTCTCAGGGAGTTTTTCCTCATCACTGTCACCACAAGCTGCTCATTAGGGATATATATAAATAAATTTATAAACTCATATATTTATATTCAGAATTTATATACTTCTGTGAAGCTGCTTTGTGACAATGTTGTTCAAAGCGCTATACAAATAAAATTAAATTGAATAGAAGCTGTAGCTGAGTTTTGATGTGCCTCAGGAAGTTCAGTTGTGGGCAGCTGTTGGGGGCACCTTCCACTTAAGAGTATAAGTAGCTCTGTGTTAATCAGAATCAGAATCAGAAAACTTTATTGATCCCACAGGAAATTGTTATGTGATGACTGCCACAACACACAAAGACACAAAAAGACAAGAACAATATAGAATAAAAAATAAAATAACTGATAAAAATCAGTGGAAAGAAAAAAACAGTGGAAGACTATTGACAAAGTGGAAGTTTGTTGCATTTAGAGAAACAATAGTAGTTAAATACTAGTAAGTAATAAGTAATATTAAGTAATGAAAAATATTATGACCAGTAATAATACTGCACATGAAGATTATTGTACATAAATTGTTTCAAGTAATTGAGTGATTTTAAGCACCCCATTTAGAGAACAACAAATATTTCACATAGTAATGTTTTAGCACAGGTAAGAACATTTCACTGTATTGCACATAGTAGACTGTTGCACATCATAGCAAAAATAATGCTCATAGTCTTCTACACACTGACAGTTTTAACCCATAATGAATATACAGTAAGAAGCAGCAGATATTGCCCGGATTATTGTGTGGGTGTGACTGAGGGAGGAGTTGTAGAGTCTGATGGCGGTGGGAAGGAAGGATTTTAAGTGGAGCACTTTAAGCTGGTGAGTCTGTGACTAAAAGTACTTCTCAGTTCGTCCACCACACTGTGGAGTGGGTGATCTACA
>JAQMYM010022159.1:0-20963 GCA_030014255.1 Parauchenoglanis ngamensis | reverse complement strand
GCTGTACTGTCTTGTCTCGTGATGTCTGCACTGTCTTGTGGCAGTGTTTTTGTCTTTTTGTCTGTCTTATGTCTGCAATGTTTGCAGTGTTCGCACACTTGCACACCTTGCACTTTATGTTCTTTTTGCTATGTTTGCACATGTTTGCACACATGCACTTTATGTTGTCTTATGTTCTCTTCAGTTGCACACTTGCACCTTTTGTACTTCTGTTGTCTTATATGTAGCACCTTGATCCTTGAGAAACGTCGTCTCGTTTCACTGTACACTGTACCACATGTATATGTTGAAATGACAATAAAAGTAACTTGAACTTGAATTTTATTCCACTTTCACCTTTCTATTACTTGTTTTCAACCACTTACTGCATTCTTTTTTCCTTTATTTTTTTTTAACCTTTATTCAGTTCTCTCAATATATTCTTTGTTGTATTTTAATAGATTTTTTTACTTAAAAAAGTATTCTTATTTATTGTAGACTTGTACATCTTGTCACAATCCTAACCATTCAGCATTCCACTGTGTTATACCCTGTAGCACTGTATATGTGACAACTGACCTTTAACCTTTAACCTTTTTCTAATCAGCCTCTTTTTTATTCTAACAGACTCCCAATAAGGACACAACACAAGTCATGAAAAACATATCAATGGTATTAAAATATAGTTATTCTATGATTGATAGAATCACAGTTTAACTAGAACACTGATTTGATTGAAGTGCTTGGATATGAGAGCAGTTGCTGAATACAGATGAGTGAAAACACTTCAGACATGATTTCACTAAGAATTCACTGGTACCACTTTAAAATACGGGTGATGTTACATTTGATTTATTATATTTTGTAATATGTTCACGCATATTAATGCATGAACTAATGCTTACTTGATTAATTCGTACATGAGCTAAACATGAAATAATGAAGCATATATATGAACACACATCAGAGCCATGTGTACACAGCCATTAATAAATGTTAATAAACAAATTGGCAAGCATTAATAAAGTTGTTACTGGTTTTGAGAACTAAAATCATTAATTACAGTATTAATTACAGTCATTTGCACTATGAAGGTATATGCAGGTTTGCCTCAATTATGTGTTGTAAGGTAAATTCATGATTAACTTCTCAACAGATTTAAAATGTTCATCACCTGTTTTTCTTAATGATGATGCAGTAGCCTCTTTTCAGATAACAATGTGTTTTAATGGCTATGTAAAATAATAATAATAATAATAATAATAATAATAATAATAATAATAACAAAGTAAGCATTAGTTCACGCATTAATATACGCTTAGTTGTGCACCCGTATTGTAAAATGTTACCAATACACTTAATAATTGATCATGCAAGATTTCACTTTTCAAAACACGGTTATATGTTATGCTCTACAGAGAACACGGAACTCTACTTGCTCTTCTTTTCTGTTCAGTGCTGTAACCATTCTGGTGTCATTCATGTGACACTGCCCCCTTGTGGACACGCTCATGTTACAGCCAAGAAAATGGATCAGTTCTCTCTAGTCATTTACCGTGAACATAAAATCACGTGGATCTGCAGGCCCATGGCAAAAGCCCAGTTCATTCGATAAGCCACTGAGGGTTGTTTTTTCTTTTTACGGTGCTTCAAAGCACTATGCTGTTATGCCTTGGCTTCTTCTTATTAATTGTATTTTTATTCCAGGATTAATAACTCAATTTACACTTTAATTTCATTACACATTTACACGTCATTTCAACTTTGCCCCTCTGCCACGGTTGGATCCTTGAGCAAGGTTCATAAGCCTCTCTGCTCAAAAGGTGCCGCATCACGGCTCTGACCTAAGCTTCCTAAATATTACTTGGGCCAGATATTTGTAGATTGTCATGATCTGCCCCTCGCTGCACGCACAGCGAGCTTTGTGCTCCCGAATAGCTCCGTTTTGCCCGGTGCGGTAACATACACTTCCGCATTTTGCCGCGAGCTACTTCTAAGGACTACAGTTCCCATGAGCACTTGCATTCAACCAAGATGGCCGACTCACACGTCACTATCAAGCGGATGCACACAGTATTTAAGGGTTCTAAAGAAGCATTATTCTAGTAATGTCCCCGTTTTTGTTATTGTTCTGAGTGCTGATCTGGGTTTTTAATTTTTTTGGGGCGTGTTTCTGGATTTTGTCTCTTCCGTGATATTCTGTTTGCTGCTTGCACGACCTTTATTCTGCCTTTGTACTGTGAGTTTGCCTGCTGTTTTTGTACCTTCGCCTCCGTGTTTAATAAACACGTTTCCTTTTACTGCCGTCTTCCACCTGCACTTGTATGGGGCGCCATTTGTAAAAAAAAAAAAACATTTAATGTTTTTATAAGTGTCATTTTTATCACTTGGCACGAGTTTCATACATTTAAAGTTAAATTTGTTAAAAAAAAAAAACAGTGTTGAACTTCTGAGTTGAACTAGTTCTTGCTGTGTAAATGTTAAATCTAAATGTTATATCTAAATCGAAATGTTTAATGCTAAATATGTGTTAAACCTTCCATTTAAATGTTAATAGGATGAACTAATTTGTCCTGCCCCTGTGATTACTACTGGCTTTTACTTTGAAAGGCGGTGCACTGCGAGCTACAATCATGATGAATGTGGTATCCTTGAGTGATTTCAAAAGAGATTAAAGTGTTCGGTATTTAAAATGAGCAATTTTGGATGTTCACACAAACGTTTACAATAAAGATGCGGCCTGGATGCTAAGCTAAAGCCTCGGAAGTCCTGCATCTCTGCTCTGGCTAGCACCATTTCTTAACATTCTCAACTCGCACTAAGTCGCACTACCGACACTTTAAGCTCTTTGGATATCAAAGGTCCCGCATTCATCATGACTGTAGCTGAGGAAAATCCACCTTGAACAAGCATTAGCAGCAGTGGAATAGCTGGAGTTGCCATGGCTACTAGCAGCATGAAATCCTCCATGTTGGAGAGGGAACATCACAGCACCCAGTGCACTGCCATTTACACAGCAAGAACTAGCATGAAGTTTAACACTTTTTTAATGACTTTATCTCTAAATGTGATTTACACTTGATTTACATGTACAATTACACGGGATTTACATGTGATCTACATTTGTGTTAAATGATAGAATAATGACTCTTTCAAAAACGTTAAATTGTTTTTACAAACGGTGCCCCATACACTTGTGTCCAGTTAAACCCCACATACGTGACGTAGATTAGCAGATGCACCATAGCACGCTTAGATGTAATTTATATCCAGAGGGTTTTTATTTCCCTTAACAAGTGCAAAGTTGTTTAACAAACTGAGCAGATTGCAAAGCCATTTTCTCCTCATCTGGGAGTTTTAATTGGTTGCTGTGGTACTTACAGAATAGCTGTATAGTTAGAAAGAAATGATGACGGGCAGCACTGGCACCGGCAGTTGTAATCTTGTACCTGCAGTGTGTACATTTTTAAATGATTTTGTTCATTTTTTTAACATTTTATCTTGAAAGTAAAATGTGACACAGATCATATCTCTGGAATTTAATTTTTTTTATTGAATAATGTGCTTGAGAATGAAACCTGTTTCTTGGCTGTTTGGACTCAAAATATATTTGAAAGCCAATGATGTGGTTACTGGCTATCGGTCACTGCATGATCAACATTTCTGGTGCATAATTGTGATGTTGGCCAGATTTAGCTTATTTTGCTAGTGTTAGCAAGCAAATAGCATAAAAGCAGCCTAAAATTGAGCAAAAGAACAGAACATTTTTCAGGCATTTGAAATTAGAAAGCAAACTATTCTAAACAGTGAAGGTTCTGCCAAGAGCAGCACAAGCATCCATATTTCCTACCATCTCTTGAGCTGAGGCTGGAAAACCGTTTCGTGGTGCTAAGCCCAGACTCATCCCCTGACTGCCATCCCTCCGCTGCACCTACCTCTTCATCACTTGCTTCCACCGTTGTGATTGGTGAGTCCATTGTTCAGGGGCCCTTGTTCCTCTCCCATGGAGCCACTGCAGCAGTCCACTGTTTCCCCAGAGCCTGTGTGCTGGACTTTAACACACAGCTTTCAGCTATGCTTGGAAAACATGCTAATGTAAGTACTGTGGTGGCTGCAACAAGACTTCTCACTGTGAGTCCAAAACTTTTAAAGAAACATTTTAAAACATTTCTCACCACCCTTGAAGGTACTTGGGGAAAAAACATTGCAATTTCAGGACCACTACCAACTTGGATAAAACAAAAAAAGCATAGAAAATTTCAGTTGTCTGTTCTCCTTAAATTCATTGCTAAAAACTGCATTTAAATGTGATGTTTTCCGGGGCTGCCCTGTGTTCTTTGTTATGCTGCACCCCAATCACAGGGATCTCAGGTGCTCACTCACAATATAGTGCAATGCATTTCACTATGACCACCTACCCCTGTTAATTTTATAAAGCCATCATCTGAAATTAATACAACACTGCAAACAGAGCTATAAGGGGGTCAAACATAAACAACTTGGTTATAATTCCCATAAACAGGAGCTGAATCAGCTAAACAGGCAGAAATCCACATGGCTGTTTTTAATGTAAGGAAATGTAGTGGAAATTAATGTGTTTACGCTGTTCAATGTGTGCTCTTATGAGTTTTTAACCTTATGAACAATTAATAGCTAATTAACCGTAACTAATTAATAATTATAAGAACATATCACCCCCACAAAAACGTTTGCCCAAATAGGCTCGTCTGCCAATCCAGTGAGGATCAATCAGCCTCAACAATCTTGTGAAAAGTACTCTGCTTACATCACCTAAAAGCAACAGAATGAATGCCTTTTTTAATGTACTTAGTATAAAATTAGTCTCCATTTAAACAGCAGACCAGATGGAAAATAAATTCTTCTAGCTATGTGTGTTTATAAGAAATCATCTGCGCTGGTCTCAGACGTGTGAAGCAGAGGGAGCAAAGATCAGCCAGAGTTGGGGATTCTGCCATTTCCACAGCTGAGTAGTCCATATTGCTAAAACCCATTATTCTGTCTAAAGAAAATGACCACTACAAAGACAAGTGTGTGGCTGAACAGCCGCAGAGCAATAGGATGATGTATACCGCAGACGACATAAGCAGTGTTTGCATATTAGTGCATCAGTTTATTGGTGTGAATTAAGAAGTTAATGTGTGTGCTCAGGGCCCTGCGATAAACTGGTGTCCCATGGAGAGTGTCTCCCTGCCTCACACCCAGTGTTTCTGGGATACAAATCCACCGTGATCCTGACCAGGATAAAGCGGTTACAGGAGATGAATGAAGGTAAGAAAAGTACAAATTCATTGTGAATTATTACAAATTTGCAAGTGTGAGAACATGTTGTGATTTTCTTTAGCTTTAATCTTGCCATAAATAATTATGAAAACACATCTGACACAGGAAACAATTTAATGGATACTGAACAAAATGAAGCAATAGACTTCCTCCTTTGTAAAAAGGTAACTCCAGGTCAGCTAGAATGATTGGATAGTCTGCTTTAGACACTTTACAGTAAACAACCCATCTATAGACTGTTATGAAGCTGCCAGGTGATGGTCCTCTCCCAGCTTATCAAATGATTCCTAAAAACCCGTCAACAGTTTACGGTTGTTGAAATTTAGTAGATAATCTACCATGTTGCCCCTCGTACACTGTCACAATTGCACAACCACTTCTTGTTTAAATGTCTGACACGATGCATTTCTAATAGAGCATTTCTAATGCATTCATAATGTTGAGAACTAGTTAATGACAGTCTATAGATGGTTTGTTGACTATATGTCAAGTAGAGACAATGCAAATAAACATTTTTTAATTATTAAATGTCCACATTCTTAATACAGTGCAATATGATTTCTTTATCTTCATTTCGAAGGAAACTTATAAGCCACAAATGATCAGCTAGCTTTCACAACGTGAATTAAAAAAAACAAAAAAACAGCAGACACACTAAAACTGTTCCTCTCTCCTGTTCATCTGTGAGCTGAATCTCATACAGATCCTGGCAGTCCACAGTAGGCAGGCAGTTGCGTGGTTTCGGCTGCAGCGCGTCTACTGACACTGCCACTCTGTTGACAGCACACTGATAATCAGCGGAAGTGGGAGGCGTACAGACAGGAAGCAGTGTTTACAACGCAATAACAAGTAGTCAATAACAACTAGGAGTGTCAGCCTCAGCATTTCTACTGTAGCCTTGGAGGTAGATTTTTACTTTTTACACATTACTATGACCACTACTACCTTGTTGCCATGGTATCCCTAGAGACAGCTGAGCTCATTTCATATAACCCTCACAATTACAATGTTTCCCTCCACAACCTCCTCAAGTAGAAACATGAACAATCCAGTGTCCAGGAGCTCAAGGATGATGTAACTTTGAGTGATGGCTCAGTGCTTAAGGCTTTGGGCTACAAATTGGAAGGGTGTGAGTTCAAATCCCAACACCACCAAGCTGTTACTGCATCCTTGAGCAAGACTTTTAACTCTCAGCTGCTCTGGTGTATCCTGTCTCAATTGGAAGTTGCTTTGGATAAAAGCATGAGTCAGATGAGCAAATAAAATTATCACAGAAAAAAGTTGATCAGAGTGCTCGTACTATACATTCTATTCAGAGCTCGTGTCAAACCCAGCGATATCTGTAAGGTATTTAGCACAGTTTAGTTGTACCACTACAAAAGTGACAATATTTCTGGCCGGATCACTGCCTCGGCAGGGAGGCGTATGAGGATACCTGTGGTCAGATAGTGTCAATCAAGTGACCAACATGACGTGTCATTTAACGTACTGTTGTCAGACGGCAGAACTAATTTCACTGATCACTTATTTATTGCAACATCAGGATCAGTGCTACAGTGCAGAATTAGTCCTCTAGTATTTCAGTATTCAGTGTGGAAGCTAAACTGGTTAAAACGGTCAGTTAATCGATCATTCATAAAGACGGAAGCTGAGTAGCCATGTCTCTCTGAGTGTGTACTACGCACTTTATCCTGTTGGATGATTAATGAAACTGGCGTATACCAGAATAAACACACAACACTCTTAGGACTTACAGTGAGCAGTCTAATATGGGCTACCTCCGACCCCTCCGTCTCTCACCTCGCAGTCGTAAAGCAGGTGCAGCTGCCCGTCGATCCACTCTTCTATGTCCAATCTCCTCTGGAGGTCTTTACGGTTGTATTTCACTGTTAGTTTGCCCAGCTTGTGATGGGGGGGTTCCTCCTCTTTGGTCTGAAAAATCATTGGACTGCGAGCCTGGTTACGACGTCATGGATGCCACGACTGCACAGAAACCAGGGAGAGCAAGCGGCAAGCCGACTCTTTCTCGCTCTCTCTGTCTCTCACTCTCTCCCTCCATCCCTATTTGCTTGGATCTCTCAGAATCGCTCCTCATGCTCTGTCCAACAGCCCCTCTAGCTACCTTTCTATTCCAGCTCTTCTTCTCTCTGTCTTTCTCTCACTGTCTTTTGGCTAGTTGCGCACTCACCGCCTGTTCCTTTGGAAGCTTGTAAAGGAAGACGCAGTTTTGTGTGTGTGCGTGTGTGTGTGTGTGTGTGTGAGAGAGAGAGAGAGAGTCACACACAAACAGAGAGAGAGAGACAGAGAGTGCATGTCTGTGTGTGTGTAAGTGTGTGTTGTTTCTCAGAGTGTTTTATGAGAGTCCATGAGCACAGGTCACCGAGAGACTGATAAGCTGAGAAATATAAGATGAGTGACAGAGGGCAGAAAGTTTACTGACAAACACACAATTTCATGTTCCTGCCACAGTTCACACAGCTTACACTGTATAGAGCTTAATGTAGGAGGAAATATTGCATGTTACTGCAACATATCTGCTTACTCTGTATAGCCACCGAGCTCTGGGAATTCAATAACAGCTTGACAGATAAGAAGACAGTTTTCAGTGCTAATAGTATTTTATGCAGGTTTAATATCCTGTGCCCAGAAACACTGGGGAGTAGTGGATTTGGCTTTGCCTTGTTTTCATTTTAACCTGTAAACTGTAATTTACATAAACTGCCCACAAACTGCTGACAAATAAAATCTACCTGAGCGAATAGTGTGGTTCACGAGTTGTACAGAACAGTGCTGTAGAAATGCTAAAGATCATGAATATTCACAACACATTTACAACGAGTGGCCAAAATATTGATATTATTGTGGATAATAACATGGTGTAGCATGTAAGGAATTAAACACTACAGAGCGTGCTGTTGCAGGGAAATAATCAGCGGCAGGTTGGTATGATGCCACGCCACCCCAAAGTGGATTATTTATGTATAACAGCACATCCTAAAAGTTTTTCACTGCTCTTATACTACAGCCATTTGGCAATTATTTCATTTTACATTGATTGGTGAATGACAGATTATTCTATTTTCTATTTATAGTTACATTTAATGTTGTATTTAATAACACTTAATGACAAATAAGTTCCTGGTATCACAGCTATAAACAGCCTGCAATATTTTTCTTTTGTTTTGGCAGGGCACATCAGTCGGCTGTTTCACCCTGCTGATGCGCCGTCTGTTACAAGCACTGATTATCGAGTGCCACTGCAGCTCAGCCTTTCACAGGTATTTTCCCTTCAGGTCCACTTCTAGATGAAAGGATACAGCTTCAAGATCAACTCACCTTAACTTTATCCTGATCAGACAGAAGTCCAGGTCCTATTCTCACCTGCCACAGTTTCTCGCTCTTTGTTTTCCTTCCGTCACACCTGAGTCAGCCATTGCATCAGCTAATGAATCGATGTACAGAGCTTAAAGGAAAATTCCAGCTCTTGTAGAAAGCTTTGCTCAGTATGTGCCAATAAAGCTATAAATCAAGATAGGAATGTGATAGGAATGTCTAGTTATGAATTACTAACATTGACACATGTACACAGAATTACCTGAGTTTCAGCCTGATCATGCATGTGGTGCACAAAACAAAACATTCTCTCTTGTCTGTCTCATCTAATTGCTATGACTTTATTATTAACGTATAACACTGATTTGCATTATAGTGTGACATTTTAAATCTTTACTGGAGAAATCCACCACCTTTTTTTAGGTTTCCGTGTTAATCTGGGGGGATTTCTGATCTTTTTTTAGTACAGGCAAATGTGTTCAAACTTTCTTCCATGATATTAGCACATGGTGTCTTTGCATTTACACATTTAACATTGCTTTTATGATTCGCTGTGTATAACAGCCCACAACAAATGATAGAACTGGGCTTGTGCTTCACACTGCAGCTTATCCAAGTCAGGGGACCTAGTGGAAATCACACATCTACTTTCAGCTGTTATGTTAAACCTGGATCGCAATTTTGATTTGATGCACACAAGGGCAATGGATCTTGCATCTAAAAAATAAGTGCTAACTGGTTGGCATCATTGTTTTATTCGTGGTCACATATTGCATGTCATTTTAAATTTTTGTGAGCATAAAGCTGATTTTACACCAAAACTAATTCAGCCTGCTCACTCCAGGACATGGAACATTCATTTGTGTGCTTTTTTTACTCTAGTTTAGTAAATTAGATTTTTACTTCTTTGGTCTGTGGCAGTTTAAATTTTCACAAAGTTTGGATTTTAACTGATGGCACAGTGTGAGCTGCTGCTTTGGGCTGCAGACTCAATGTATCCTATGTGCTGTTCAGATTACATTTACATTTACAGCATTTGGCAGACGCCCTTATCCAGAGCGACTTACATAAGTGCTTTGAAGTCTCTATCATTAAATATATTCTGATACTGGCTCATTAGGACCTGATATAAGAATACCATCACACTAAAAACTGTTGGCAAGTAATAGAGTGGGGGTTTTTTTATTTTGTTTTTTTAAGTGAAGAATAAATGCTAGTCCAAGTACTTCTGAAAGAGGTAAGTCTTTAGTCTCTATGGAGCTAAGTGGAGTATCTAGGAAGGTAAGCAAATCAATGGATGCTGGCTTATACAATATCTGTCAAGTAGTAGCATTTTTTTTTTTATCTTTGGTCATCCAAAAGAGGTAATTACTATTTCAAGTGAATTTAAAATGTCCTGTCAATTGTAAATGAGAATAGCTGATGATGCCTGATACCAGCCCCTGTGGACAAACCACCGCTAATAAGAACCCTTCCTTTCTATTTTTCTTTGAAGCTGCATTATGGCTTGTTTACCCACTATGAGGTTCAATAAAGTTTTCATACTTTGAACAAACCAGATTTGGACAAATCCTATTATTCAATCTGGATTGAAAATTCCATTTTTGCACTCTACTGCTGGCTCTTATAAACCAGTGTGCACTCTGCCATATCCCTTCAACTAAGATGAATCACCACTAGAAACCTCTGTGCTCTAATTGCCTTCAGAGACAAGGCTTCTAAGGAGTGTATATGTTCATATACAATCAATATCAGTATGGATGTGAGTGTGGTGCATTTGACAGGCAAAAACATCTAAAACAACAACAACAACTGCAGAATTTCAGCCTGATGATCCACAACTACATAATTAGAAGAACTCTCCAAATACTCAATAATTTACATTTGAATAAACATTTTTTAAAAAGTGTATTTGCTAGAATTGTTCATAAGTATTTTTTCTGTTTTTGCATTTTGAAGTATTTTGATGCTGTTAAACCCTGACATCTACATCGATAGTAGTCTATGATTCAGTACATTTGTAGACAGGAAAGCAAGAGGAAAACTAATTATAGAGTTTAGTGAATAAGATAGTTCATCTCTAATCTTGTTGTGATTTGCACTAGTGCTGTTCCACTTGTGTGCTCCAAAAACTTATTTATTAAATCACTGTCTGTAAATCATTATAAGAGAGCTTTTTTCTATTGGAGGTTGCTAACAAGACAGGCTCTTCTCATGGATCTCAAAAAGAAACTAAAAAACCCAGCATCTGTTAGTCTGGTAAGGTCTGATAAAGTGCTTTCACTTCTAAAGGCTGAGTTATTGCTGTATGTAAGGTCTAGGCAGAGCCTATGCTGTAGCCTATGCAATTGCCCTATGCCATTTGAACATTTATACTGCACTGGTGTCTGTGTTGCTTTTCAATTACACCGCCAAACTAGTAGTTGGCATTTGGCGTTTTCTATGCCACAGCATTGAGTTTCTTCGATTCTCACAATGGTGACTGAAACAGAACAGATCATGCTGGAGTTGGAACCAATGAATGTTGAACAAAGTTACTTTACAGTTACTCTTACTGAAATTACTGCAATGCAGAAAAGAGGTAAGATGCCAGAGGGGATGGAAATTTGCCATGGCAGAATAATATAGTGTTGTAGCCAACCTGATCAGTAAATTGTAAGCAAGTAAAATAAATGAAATGATAAATGGCATGTAACCATTTAAATAAAGACCTGTTATAAAATCAAGTTATTGCTTTTTATTTGCCATAGAGTGCACAATACTCTAAAAGGTGCAGTGTTGTTATATAAAATCATTTTAAAAAAGGTGTCAAGCACTTTAAGTGCATATAATATAATAACAGTGTATAAACAGGAACAGTAAGTAAGTAATAGATTTTATTTATATAGCATTTTTCAAAGACAAAAGTCACAAAGTGCTTTACAAGAACCATTATAAAGCATAAACAGGAATGGGGAAATACCAAAAAGAGTCAAGTCTAGTTGAACTGGTACCATGTAGTGCAAAAGGGCCATTTGTCATTTCAGCCATTTGTTAATGATGTTTTTCACATCTTGAGCAAATAGGTAATAATTTGTATTAAAGAAATTCACTCTGCTACCCTGTCTGAACCTCACCAGCAATCATAAGGTTCTGAGATGTTTGTTTGACGACCAGTTGTTTGTTAAAGTAAAAAAAAAAAGCATTCCATCTCCTTCTTTTGTTATCTGATCAATTAATCATGGTACAAATGGATTAGCAGAAGGTATCAGCATTAAGTGAATGCTATTAACCTTAAACCATTAAAATGCTTCAAAGGTTTCTTCATTTTGCAAACTTTTGTCCTTGCTTCATGAGATAGTTCACTATTAGTTCATTGGCTCTTTCTGTTAAAGGTAAAACCACAGATTGATGTAACCCTACAGTTTCTCAGGCTTCTAGACATGTAAAAAGAGATTAACCACAGCTCCTACATTAAAGGATACATGCCCTTCAATACTGCACATAGTAGAGGTCAACATATCGCAGGTGGGAGATGTGGCCATTTACACTATGGTAATTATCCCAAATATCCCAAATAATTATCCCAAAATGTCCCCAAATTTTTTTAATCCATGAGAGTTTCTTCCAAACACAAGACTGGCTCCATTCTCCCAGAATAATGCATATTAGCTACTTTCATATGCAAATTTGATGATGGATGATGGTTTAAAGCCAGCCTGCACTTCCATGAATTTCAATCATGCACAGGTCTGCATTGTAGCCTGCCAATGCGTGACAAAAAAGGGGCACAACACTGTTGTAATCATGACAAAGTTAAGCATAGTTCAGTCGTACCATCTGTTATGTATAAGTTACAAGCTAGTGGCTCATCTGCCATGAACATGTGTAATGTCTAAGACACACAATGGCACACCATGGCAATCATTTATATAGTATAGTTGCACCAAGGGCACACACTATTTGCGGATATGTTGCGATGATGTCACACCTGGGCACATCTGTGCATTCAGTGGCATAAATGATCACTCATTTACATGTTATTGTTACACATATGTGAAGTCATCATGCAGGAATCTGGGATGCGATGGCCCACACCTTGGAGCACTATGGTTCAGAAAGCTTCATGTGGTCAGTGTTCAGTGATGAAAAAGACATGCTGAATTCACAAGATTCAAGACAGACGCAAAAGTGTTTATATGTGGTGGCTGCAGGCATTATGATTGTTGATCATCAGTGGAAATTTGAGGAGGAGGAGAGAAGAAGGAGAGAAGACAGAGTCCCTGGCAAAAAAAGGAAACCAAGGAGGTGGGCCACTGCTCGCTACTGCATGCCATACAGAAACAATGTGCAATGTATGCACAACATATGCATGCTTATATGTACCATTGTGTTCCACAGGTGTTTACATTGTCAAAAAAGAAAAAAGAAAAGAAGTGACAATCAGTGATGCTCAATTTTTGTGAATAAGTTGCACATAATTTGCACTGCTGGCACGAAAATGTTGTCTTGCTAAATTTTTTGTAACGTTCAAAACTAGCATGCACTTGATATGAAGCCCCACACTTCATGAGAAGTTCCCTCATTGACACGCAATAATGCGGGTCTCTGCATACCACCACCGTCATACAAGTGTCATGTAGGCTTCAAGAAGCTCTTGGGTTGCTCAACTGATTCTGTTCCACTGGCAGCCATACATGCCTATGTCCACCATGGTTGAGAGATGATGTGGTATGCTTTGGTATGCTTGTGGTATGAGCCCTTCCTTTCCTTCTCCATACTCTTCTCTTTACATCATTCTGGTAAGTGAAACTTGGTTTCAACTGTCCACTGAATGTTGTTCCAGAACTGGGCAGGCTTTCAAGCAAAGTCTATTCTGACTTTTCTGTTTTTGAGTCTTACCAGTAGGTATCACTTGAATTTTATCAATTTTGGTTCAGGTTCTGCTTACCACTTACAGTTATTTTTGGTTCCCCGTTTTGGTTAATGGTGAAGAGGGTTAATGTTTAGATAACCAAAACTATCTATATTCTGCAGCAGTCCTGTAATTTAACCCTCTACACCCCCGGAGAATTCTAGAACACTGCAGCATTTCACTGAAAATAACAAAACAATTCCTTTCATTTTGTCATCCTGTAAACAAATGGTTATAGTTAGAAAACTATACACTGACACTGTGTGTCTTCAAACAATGACTGAAGACCTACCTCTTTCGGAAGTACTTGGACTAGCACTTATTTATTCTTCACTTAAAAAAAAAAGCTTAGACAATGCGACTAAACGCGTCATGGATTTACTTTTTTTACGATGCATGTCATTTATCTCAATCAGTTAAGTGAGCATTTATGCCAATGTTAATTAGCTAGGAACCACTACAGAGTTCACTAGTTAGCGTTAAACAGGAAGATGCTAATATTACTCTTAAGCTTTTTATTTTTATTTTCATCATGATTGTCATGGTGCATATAATGGCTGTCTCATCCAATGAGAATAGACTCAGGCACTTCCATAACTCTAGCTCTAACTTCCAGAGACACTGTAACTCCTCAGCCGGTCAGTCAGCAGGGAGTGAATAAACAGCATTTTCTCTTTCCTCTACATCTATGGCTGAAGTGCCCTTGAGCAAGGCACCTAACCCCCATTGCTCCCCAGGCGCTGTAGCATGTAGCTGCTCACTGCTCAGGGTGTGTGTGCGTGTTCACTGCTTGTGTGGGTTAAATGCAGAGAAATAATTCATATAATTATTTTTATATTTCAATAATTCATACCTTGGTTCAAGGTATGCCATAATAAGGTGGTTTAAGGTTTTTTAAGATTGTGGTTGCAGCACCTCAGCATTCCTTGAGTGCTGAACCAACCCTCCTTAATTAGTATCCTTTTAGTTTATTTATTAGTGGGTGCTATGTGTGTGTCTTATATCCTGGTGGGACTTGAAGGAGGGTTGGATGCAAGTGCAGCAATTTATTCAGGTGAAGACACGACACTTAGCATTAAACAATGAAACTTGAAACACAGAGAAATTAAATGTTTTCTTAATGAAAACAGTATGGTTTTTCAGTCTTGTTCCATACACACAGAGATTTCTCCTGATTCTCGGAATCTTTTGATTATACTATGTACTGTAGATGATGATATGTTCAGCCTCTTTGCAATTTTCCACTGAAAAACTTTTTTCTGAAATTGCTACATATCAAAGAAGCACTAGGAAACTACAACTTAAATACTCCTACTAATCAAACAAACACAACACAGGTGAGAATAATCAGGAGCATGTGACATGCAGAGGCTGATGGGAAATGTAGTTCACAAAGTATGTGAAATTAAAAGTTACAAAGAGTCCCTAAAGCACCCTTTGATAATAGATATGCATCAATTCACATTTCATACAGACAACATGAACTGCATAACAGCAGGACGATGTACAGTGGTTGTTTATTTAACAATGAAAAAATTTGGCCACAACTTTCCCACAGGGCTTGTCAGACTGCTGGGGTCGCCATGATTACTGACCCACCTGGAAAGCAATGAGGTACGATAGAGAGAACAAAAGTGAGGCTGCCAAGCCAGAATACATGCTAAGCTAGGAAAAGACAGACACAAACCTCTACTGCCAAGTCTCATCAAAAATTCAGCATCACTTGCCAACAAGTGACTGTTGATTAGTCTCACCATGGCAATGCCAGTGAGAAAGCTATAGAGCTAAAACACTTGTTTGATGAGTAAGTCTGTGGTCTCTCTGGCAGAAGGGAGATTAGAAAAGGCCACAAAGTGAGCTGCTTGGAGAAACAACTATGGTCAAGTATTGTTCTGGGAGGGGGGTAGGCCGGTAATGAAGTTGAGAGCAATGGCTAGGGACAGGTAAAGGATGTAGCAGTCCAGCAGGGGGCCAGCTGGAGGTCTTGCTGCAGGTGAAGGTGGTACAGGCAGTGACAAAGGAGCAAGTATTGGAATATATAGAGGGCCACCAAAATATTTTTTCAGGAGTGAGAGGGTACTTTTGGAACCAGAGTAGCAGAAGAACTGAGAGGCATGGACCCACTGGAGGACCTGGGACTGGACAAAGTATAGGACAAACAGACAACCTGGAGGGCCATTGCCAGGATGGAATGATGGGATCAGGGCTGGAGAGACTATCCTCAGTGAAGAACATATGGGAAAGGACATCAGGTTTGCCATTCTTGGAACCTGGGCAGTAGGTGAGCATGAACTTGAATTGGCCAAACGAAAGTGAGACTTTAAAGTGAGATGCTTGGCCGATTTGATATATCATTGTTCCTGTGCCAATTCCGGTGGCCCATCCATATGATGAAGGAATGTTCTGCCCCTTCCAGCCAATACCTCGACTCTTCAAGGGCTAACTTGATGGCAAGAGCTCTCGGTTGTGCATATCATAATTACATTCAATGATTGTTAGAATGGCAAGAGTAAAACACACAAAGATGCAACTTGTAGACAGGTTCCAATCGGTGTGATAAGATTGGTCCAACCCCAGCATCAGAGACCTTGACTTGAGGTTAGGATGCACATGAATTGGTGAAGACAGCATCAGCCTTATGGGGACAATGGAAATTGATAGCAGGAGAGGTTAGATGAGTGAGAGAGGAGGCCACCTGACTAAAATCATTAATGGACCTGCAGTAAAGATCACGAACCCCAGGAACAGCACCTGGTGTTTACAAAAAGTGGGTGTGGGCCATTGAGTCACTACTTTGACTTTGTCTTGGTTGGCTTTTACTTTGCCTGCATCAATGATGTAGCCAAGGAAGGTAATATATGGTAAATGAAACTCACACTTCTCAGATTTGATGAAGAGTTTGTTCTCTAATAGATGCTGCAGTATTTGCCGAACATGTAGTTTGTGCATGGAAGACCGCTCGGGCATCAGTGAGGGCAAAGGGCATTATGAGGCATTCAAAGTGCCCAAAGGCAGGTCCAACTTCGTAAATATGGTTGCCCAGTGAAGTGATTCATAGCAGACTTAAGTGGAGGCAAGGGGTATTTGTTCTTGTTGTTACTGAGACCACAGTAATCAATACATTTTAATTTCTCCAAAATTTGTGGGGACTAGGGCACCACTCATTTTCTTTCACATCAACTTTGGCCCACTATGGAACTTATTATTATTATTATTATGGAACTTGCCATTGTCATGTTGGAACAAGGTTTGGGCCCTTTAGTTCCATTGAAGTGGAATCTTAATGGTTCAGCACACAAAGATAACATTAGACAAGTTTGTGGTAAGAATTTGGGGACAAACCATATATGGTGTGATGATCAAGAAACTACATACTTTTGGCCACATGGTGTATTTGGTGGACTTGGTGGGATACGGCCTAGAAGAGAGGAGCTGGGTATCAACTAATGACATATTAGCCCCCAGCCTTATGAATGACTTCCACCACTGCTTCTTGTTGAATGGTGGCAGAGAGAACACCTTCAACATACTTGGACATTGCTGACTGGGAGGGACATGACCCAGAAGAGAGGAGTTGGACATAGACTGACATATTGGCCTCCTTCACCCTGATCATTCTGCAACTTTAGACAAGCATCAGTGTGAGGTCAAATTGGGTGAGGTAATAACATCTGGAGACACCGCCAATCCAGTAACCAATTGTCAATTTCACAATTCACTTGAGCCTGGACATGTTTTAATTTATCATGCTGATTCAAACACCTGTTTCTCTTTCGCATTCCTCAATGCTGTGTATTTATACTATGCCACCCACTTTTACACTCTACAAGATTTTTGCCTAACTGTGCATTTCTAAGCACTGATTTTGTTTTTTCTTCAACTGTGATATTGCCTTCTATATCATGCACTGTTTATGAGCCAATTGACCTACTGTGTATGATTATGTTTTTGCTTAGCAATTTGCATTATTAGTAAAATAGCTTGTGCATGTATCCATTTCCCTCTGCCTCAAAACATTATGTAAGCATTTCAGTGGGTGTTTCATAGTGCTAATACTATCCTCCTGCCTGAGCTGTCAGAATGCTGCAATCTTAATGCAAGTTAAGTCTAATAAGTCCTAAGGCTGTCAATCTATTCTCTGTTTGATGCTGTAATTAACATTTTCATTTAATTCAGACCAAATGCACTAACCACTCTCAATGCATTATTCAGAGATAATCAAATTGACCACTGTCTTGTGAACTTACTCTGCATTGGACACTTGGTGTCACTTAGAATGCTTCTGTAACTTATCAAAGTCATAAGTGTTAAATCATTCCCTAATTATGCTCATTTGCTGAGAGCAATGATATAAATCTCTATGTTATATCTATGAATGTTATCAAAAAATTTGGAAAATACTTGGCAAATGTGTTTAATACTAAATATGTCTTAAATATGTCTCTTATGTATTACACAATATGTTTTTCTGTTCAGCTTGAATTTTAAATGCTTGATACTATATTTAATTCAATATTGGAGTTTCTTGCTCCTTGCTCCTTTTAATCATGTTATCATGACACTGAAAGCATAGCAATAACACTGCTTGGCTCTGTTTTGTTCCTGCTTCATTCACAAACCGTCTGTTCCATCATCTTCACTGATGAGTCATCCTCCAACACACACACACACACACACACACACACACACACACACACACACACACACACACACACACACACACACACACACACAGGCATCAATATCAGATGAGGAACTCAGTGACTTTACTACAATGCACATAGTAGCAGAATACAATAGAAGACCCTTATACTACTATCACCTCTGCTTCTCCATTCTCTTCCTCCAGCTGTTACCACTTCCTCCAGTCTCACTTACTCCATTACCCAATTTAATCAACACCTCTCTCTCACTCTTTCTCTTTCACTTTGTGCAAGAGGGAATCCCATTCTGCACAAACATTGCTCCAGAATGTGAAAGAGTGCTGTGCTATCCCTAACCCTAGTGCTTTTATTATGTAATAGAGGCAGACAGCCAATCCCCCTGCTCCCAGCATGCTGCCAGCTCCTAGGAGCTAATGCAGCATTCATGAGGCTTGGTGCAGTGCAAATGCATTGGGATCACTTGTCCTGCTCAGATCCAAGGTGCAACTCTCATTAAAAAAGCTACTGGCCCATGTTGCCTTGCCTGACCTCTCACAGATCAGCTGATCAACCTTGCATATTATGTGTACACATACTCAGCCAATAAAGCTGATTCGGATTCTGGTATAATACTTGCTAAAAAATCCAGCTTGTCCAGCTTAAAGCAAAAGCATATTTACCAGAAGCAAGGTATCAGGCAGTTGCAACCCCACTTGAGGTCACCCATTTGCAAATGGGGTCATAAGAAAACCCACATGCATCATTTGTTGTGTTGATTTACTTTACAAATTAATATTATGAATATCTCTCTATAAAACACATGATACTATTTTTTAAAATGTTGCTGGGCACCACAGTCAAACAAGCCACATTAAATAATATGGACACAAGAATAAGACTAAACAAAACATTTGTTGAATAGAGATTTACAACCGTGATGGTAAATAATGAGGAGAAGCCAAAATGTCTCATATGTGGAAGCGCTTTGGTTCACTGCAAAGATGCAGTGAATTCTGTGCATGCACTAAAATAATGATCCCACTTGCAAGCTCTAGCAGTGTGAAGCTGGATTCAGTGCTGATTAACTGCAAGAAGTAAGGAACAACACACAACAGGCCATCATGTTATAAGAGGAATAACCCACTTCGGGTCATGCTGTTATTAGAAAATGATCGACTTTTGGTTTGTAAAAGTAACTTCACTTGACATCAGGCCATATCATACCATGCCTGAATGGATTATTTTCCTATAACGCACCCTGTTGTGTTTTATTCCTTATGTATTGTTTGAAACTGAATGTGACTGAGAAAATGAGACAAGATCTTTCAAACACACCTCCTGAAAAGCTATGTCAAGAAATTTATTCTTACCCTTCCCATTAGACTGGTGAATAAATGCAATGATTTTAAGGGATTAAGGTAAGCAGTAAATAGCTTCAGGCCAAAAGCTGAGGCCAAACCCCACACATTTTATGTTACCATACTCTTTTGTCAATTAGTGCATCTAATTTTTTCACATCAAAGGGCATTTTAAAATAATCAATTAGGCAAATATTTATTTCTGGTTTAATTCACTGCATAAGAATTTCAAGGGACAAAAGTTTACATACATCAAGTTTACAATCTTTTCAAACAGTAGAGATGATTCCAGAAATTTATATAATGACTTTAGAAGCTTTTGATTGGCCAAAACTAATTGTTCATTGAGAGTGTACCTATTGCTATATTTAAGGGCCAATGCCTTTTTGCCTTTGATACACTGGAAATTTCCGAGGAACTCAGTCAAGACCTCCATAACTTCAGTTCTTATTTTGGAGAAATTAACAAACAGCTGAAGGTAGAATGAGCACACATTTGGACGGAAACATAAAAATCTTGGGACCACACAGACACTACATCATTCGTGAAGGATGAACAAATAAACTCCCAGTGAACTGAAACTCCAAGATAATAACAATGTAACTGATGAAAGAGTCAGAGGCACCAGGTACCAACATATGACCATCCACCATTAAGACAACCCTGCATCAGTTTGAGAGGCTGTCATACAAGGAAGAAGCCCCTACCCCAAGACCAGCACAAAAAAAACAGGCTGAAATTTGCAGATGATAAAGGATGTAATCATGGGTGAAGGCTAGCATTTTGTAGGAATGTTCTTTGGTCAAATGAAACAAAAATAGAACTGGTTTGCCATGAAGCATGGGGGTGGTATAACATTCAAGGTCTTAATTAGTGATTTCCAACCTCTGACCAGTAAAAAAACAAAGAAAATGTCACCTCAACTCAGAATTCCTACTCCGGAACTCTGAGTTCAACAAGTGATGTCAAATCAATATGGCTGCACACAGCATCAGAAGTAAACAAAATATCACTTGTTGGTTGTATATACAAGTATTTGCCTTAGATTAATCAACATACAGACATATCTGTTTGTTAAATCTTTGACACTGACAATACAGTTCGCTATTTTGACAATATAAATCATTCATCACAGTTAGTTGGCTAGCTTGTTGCGGTCACATTTACCATGGACAATTCCCCCCAGACCACCAGAGGGCACCCTCATTCACATTTTTGATTGTTTAAATTTCTTTTCTGCCTCACTTCCTGTGTTGGTGCACACCTGTTTTGTGTTCACCCAAAAAGTTACCCAGTTTAAGTTCTGTATTGTCCCTCCTTAGTGATCAAGCATTCTACAGTATGGGGTATGGTAACTGCTATGATGTACACTACAAGACAAAAGTTTGGACACACCTTCAAATTCAATGTTTTTTTCTTTATTTTTATTACTTAAAAGACACTTCATGTCTTAAA
>JAQMYM010021915.1:0-21028 GCA_030014255.1 Parauchenoglanis ngamensis | reverse complement strand
CTGAATAAACTTCTTTGAGAAAATGTTTTAAAAATGTAATGTGAATTGACATTTAGGGTCAATTTAGATATATTGAGACAGTTTTTTTTTTTATTTCCAACTTAAAACTTTCTTACAATTCTTTATAATTTCCACATCTTTAGTGTTCATTAGTGTACTTATCAGAATGTTGCAAATACATAAAAGGCCAAAGCCTTGTTCTGATTTTTTATATATTTTTTTTAATATATTTTTAGTTTATTATATATTTAGTTTATCTAAATTTGTGCATTTTAATATATAAATCCCTGAATTATTTAATAATAAAAATCCCTGAATTACGTGATTTACATTATAATGGATGCTTGGACTGAATGGATTAATAGTTGTACACAATACAAAGATGACTACAAAGTTGAGTGTTGGATGAACTGTATTTATATGCCTAGCTGAATTTATAAACACTGTAGATGTGAATGAAATGAAATTCCTCAGTGGAAATGTTCTTTCTACACTGAGCATTGTCTTTTCTTTTCTTTTTTTTTTTTTGGCAAAAAGACCGCTCACATTTTCACTTCTCTCATTGCCTTCTCTTTTCCCAGAACAGCCCCTTCATTGTATAAGTCTCAATATGCTTCCACAAGACAGTCTCTTAGTAGCTGTTTTGAGGATAGTGGTGCAAAGCGTTGTCTAACATTGTTGGTCTGTATTCATGGTCCCGTATTCAGTTGGATTGAGATCTGATGACTGCAAAGGCCATAGCATATGATTTACATCACTTCCATATGCATCAAATATGATCTCATGTCCTGTTGATGGGGGCATTGTCATCTTTGCAGAAACTATTCCCCTCAATCAGAATAACTTTGTATTGGTTTGAGGTGACTGAGTCCCCCTCAGTAGGGCTGGGCGATATCTCAAAAAATGATCGTATCATAATATGACCATTCATATTTTACCTCCAACTGTATATTGTGAGTATAGTGTTTCAGCAGAAATATCAAATTTCCCACAGAAATGAACATGTGGCTGCAGTGTTTTAACCCCCATAAATACATCAATGAAGAGTCTGTATAATGCAGCATGACATGTTGAACTAGCTCGGGTCATGGATTGAAAAAACAGGGATTTATTAACCCAAAACAGGAGTAAACAGTAGAAAAAACATATGGAAAACAAGGGCAAAACACCAGGAACAAAAGCAAAGCAAATATGTTGAGCTGAGTTCCAGAGCAAAGAGCAAAAACACAGCACACTAGCGCAGCACTGGGGCTCATGAACGAGTGTCCTGTGTTGTGTCTTATTATCAAACTTATATTGCATATACATGAAGGCTTGCATGTGATGTTTGGATGATGATCTTTTGTATGGGCACTAAGACGGAAATGAGTCAAATCTGAGATGACTTATAGAGGTCATTGTTAAAGACGCCTGAGTTAAGTATTACTACTACTACTACAACTAATATTAAGGTCATGGATTTAATGTTTAGTTTAGTGGACATGTTTAATCATGTTATGAGCGTTGGTATTATGAACCTATTTGTCTGTCAAGTATATTTTTTAGGATCTGTGGTCAGTGTGATGCCTGGCCTGCGGCTGTCGGTGGCGGGATCTGAAATGGCCATCACTGGGAGGTTAAGGGAAGTGCTAGACCGGAGGGCCGTGGCTTCTGGAGCATTGTTTGCTCTTACTTTCTTTCTCTCCATTAACGCCCATAGCTCCTGTTTCTGTGTCAACCAGTGTACAAGAGACCCCTTGTCTTAGTGTGGAGTATTAGTATGGCAGGGGTGGATGGACTGCAACTTTGTCAAACCAGGAACTGGTGATATCTTGGACAGATGCACTGGCTCTGTGTATCTGGTTGCATTTGACGACAACGCAAATGGATATAGAGTATGGGCTTGGAGATGACATAGAACTTTGAGTGACAGGTTGGTGTGTAAGCCTGAGGCCTCCGGACAGCAGATGGACCGTATGGTGAATGGTGATGGTCACGGATGACTGTCCGTTGTTGTGGCCAAGAGCTGGGTGATCGCATGGACTCCGATCTTTCTTTGTTTTGTGTACTGATTATTATTTGTTCTGAATTTATCGTTGAGTGTTTGGTTGTTCATGTACCCATTTGTTTGTGACTATTATCATTGTTTTTGTTATGGGGGAATGTATTGGTATATGGTTAACATGGATAACTATTGTTAATGGAAGGACTGTTTTTTTCTGTTTTTAAAGCATTGACTGGATGGAAAAAAGCAAATGGGGACAAATGAAGTGCTAGTAACCTCTCTCTCTCCCTGCATCTGAACTCTTTATGTGGCATAAAGTCACAGGGGTTGGAAGAATTCAGCAAGAGATCTGGACAAGATAGATGACATCAAAATGTGTCGATTATGTTTATGGTTTACTATAATTTTGTTTTTAGCACTTATCTGTTGTTATTGTGTTTAGACATTTATTGTGTTGTACTTCTCATTTAACCTCTTTGTGTTTTGGCACAATAGCTGAAAAATGGGGGAATGTAGAGTTTTAGGAGCAAGGATTTAGCACTGTATGCATTATTAGATACAATTCAATGACGTATATGGTCATGTGTAACAACTGCATGTAGGCTTTAAAGGTAGCTTTAATACTTCAGAAAGGTATCCTCACATAAGTAACACAACATATTTAGACACACTTAAAATCTGGGCATAGGTATGGTTTTCAAAAAAGCACCCAAGAAGCATCACCATATAGGAACACATGTATGTATCCTTTGGTTGCTAAAATGGGACAAAAATGCAGACACTAGGCTTCAACACTAACAGGTGGTGAACATACACACAGACACATAACACAGAAGACATACGTCACAAACACTTAGAAATAGGAAAATGAGTAGGAACATATTTCTTATGTGTTATCTTTAACTAATTAATAATGGCTAACAAGCATAAATTAAAAGGGAATAAAGGTAATAACTAATTTTAATGATGGCTACTGAGGGTGTTATATTGGTGGAAGCCAGACAGACGCGAAGTCAAGGAATGTGCACATGTCATCAATTTGTCAACTTGTTCCTCTTTATAAGAGTTTTTCAGAATGCTCTGCAGACCTTCTCAGCTTTTATGGTTTCAGTAAAGGCCTACCTTTTCTGCACTCCTTGGGTACGTAAGCTGTTTATTTAAGAGTTTCCATGACAGGGGCTGAGAGAAGTAAGTCATCTGCATATTGGAGCACTTGGCAGCCTTCTGGTGGAACAAAGGTGGACAGTGAGTCACATATAACAGAGGCAAACACAGCGGGAGAGTCAGTAAACTCTTGAAGAAGACGGGCCCAGGTGTACTGTCGCTTCTTGTAGGTGAATGCAAATATAGGGTGGGAATCAAAATGAATGGGGACACTAAAAAAGACTGCACAAATGTCAATGACAGTAAAGTAAGAATGTGACAAACAAATAGTGGTAAAAATAGACATCACATTAGGCACAATGGGGACTACAGGCTCAAAAACAGAGTTAGTCGTGCGTAAATCCTGTGTAAAATGCCCAGAAACTTCAGGTTTGATTGGAGTTTTATAAGGTGAGGTACAAGGACGAATACCAGACTGCTCTAAGACAGAGGAGACTATGGGAGCAATTCCTTTTTCCTTTTCATGTAATGTAATACTGTTAATGAAGACGGGTCATGAATGTTTAAGTCTAGCGTGATACGGAGAACATGAAACAGTACCTACCTCATTAGCATGAGTTGCCCAAAGAAAACGGTTTACATCAGACAATTCAGGTGGGATCTCAGGCCCGTTTGTTGCTTCTGATGACTCAGGAACTGTACTCATAAACAGACATATGTTAGTGGAAACATGTAATCCTCTAGGAGTGAAATTAATAGACATCTGCAATTTGGTCATTTTTGCAATTAGGTCAAGTCCCGCCCCAACAAATTGAAAGGAGTATTAGGGATGATCACAAATTTGTGTAAAAAAATTACAGCTTTATCATCTGGGTTAGTAACATGTAATGAGTAGTAACATTAGTTACATGTAATGTTTTAGGACAGTCAATGGGAATCCCTTCTATACCCACAGAGCGGACAGTAGCAACTGATACTGGACCATTTCATTGCACACCACTAAGTGACGATGTGGTACATCCTGTGTCTACCAAAAAAGAAAAATCACGACCATTAACATTCAATGACAACATTCGCCCAGTGTCTGGGTTTGTGGCAGTAGTGACAATCTCTAGAACGATTAGAAAAGTGCTGTCTTTTGTCAGGATTTTATCATGAGCAGCGGTGACTAAGTTCAATGTGTGTTTAGGTTGTAGAGTAGGGAGTGCTCCTGCAGCTTTGAGTTCACGGATTCGAGCACCAAAATTAGCGAGTGTGATATTAGTTATACCTCTCATAGAAATGCGCAGAGTTTGTGCGTGAGACGTTTGCATGTTATTTAAGAAAGTAATTAAATAAAGCTGCCTCATGTCATCAGTACCTGCTGGCAAACATGCATCTTCAGTCCATGCCTTATGGAAATGAGCCAGAAAGGCGGATGCACGCTCACCAGGGTTTTGTTTTCTGTTAGTAGCTTGAGATAAATCGTGAGCAGCTGTTTCTTTTGTCTAGGAAAATGTGTAGTTCTGTGTAAAAAGCAGTGAAATGATCATGAGTAGCCCATTTGTAATATGGTTTATCGGTGACATTAATGTTAGTGACTACATCATTTTCGCGCTTAAGAGTCGGAATTTCATTGAACGAATCATCCTCTGTGATGGTGTCACCCAATACATGGAGGAGGACATGTTTTAAGTCAACCCCAGTTAATTGACTATACTGGGTAGTGGAGCACAGAATATCTGTGTGCATTATCTGGAGATGGGAGAGTTTTAACTATTTCACTAATGTCAGATAGGCTTAGGGGTTTAACTTGGACAGCCTTTCACCAACTTGCACAAAAGAAAAAGCGATGTTCGGCTGGGATGCGACCACCACGCTGTCATTACTAGGCAGAGATGAATATAATGTAGATGGAGGATTTAATATGAGCACAGAAGCTGAAGAATTTGTCATGTTTAGCACATGCATCTGTAACTATTCAAGGTGGAGAAATCTCTGTTTCAGTGTGGTGAACAGCGGCTACAGCATGACCAGTGCACTACTTTTTAACTTTATTTTGTCCCTTCTTCCAGTATTTGTGCATCTTATTCCAGTCTTTGATCGCAGCTTTCATATAGTCATAGTCCCAGTTAGGATCACCATAACCGTCAAAAACACATGAATTAGCTGTCCTTAGTGGACCATGGTTGAAACTACCGGTTCGGGGCCAATGAATAAATCCTGCAGCCTCAGTCCAACCTGCCATATTGCTATTAAAAGGTTCAGCAGCAAAACCATGGCCAATTCTGAACATGTACTCGAGAAATGTTTCTCCAGGTCTAGGAGTAGCTGGCTTAGACTGGTTACCACCCATGGGCCACACTGAAATGACACACAAACAAATCAACAAAGCAACAAAGACAACACAAGCAGGCCTGCTGAATATAAACAAACAAATAGCACAACCGACAGTACAGACATGCGCTGAATTAACACAAACAGATAATGGGACAGAAACCACAAGCACTCAAACACAATAAAAGAGAGATCACAAGCAAGTGCACAAACAGAAAGCAAAGCAGAAATTGCAAGCAAGTGTGCAAACAGACAAAGCAGAGACCATAAACGTGCAAACAAATAAAATAGAAACCACAAGTAATCACAATGAATTAATGCAAACAGCTGATAATATAGCGGGCAGAACAAACAAGTGCTCTGAGTTCACGCTAAGAGATAACAAAGCAGACAACTCGAGCAAACGCAATAAATCTGTGCATACATGTAACTCAAGAAGACGCGCTGAATAGACACAAAGAATTCATGCGGGCACTGAATTTAAATGAACAATAGACAATACAAGCAAGCACTGAATTTACACAAACAAGAAAAAAGACAGCACAAACAACATAACAGGCGGCAAACCCTCACCCATGGAAACTAAAATCAAGGCGGTCGGCGAATCTCAAACCGGCCTGAAAGAGTTACATGTAAAGCTCTTGTAACCTTAATTTATAACCAGCATAGCATCTAAGGAAACTCTGCTTTAGATTGAAGGGTACAATAAAAAATAGAAATAAAATAAATAAATAAATAAAACATTTAATCCAAGACACTCGCAGAAACTCTGTACGAACGGAAGAAATAACTTTAATTTCTGTAACCTCAATTTATAACCAGCGTAGCACCTAAGGCCATCTCTATTTAAGCTGAAAGGTACTCATTAGGCCTTGAAACTACTCACATCCCTGTAACTATGCAAAATGTCAGGTATCAAGCCGAGTAAGAGACACTAAAAATAAAAGTCTACTTACCCTTTTTGATGGCCCGCTTCTTACACCACGTGTTAGAACAAAATTTGCTTTAGAGATGATTCTGTTCTCTGAGGTTCGATCTGACTTCCATGGGTGAAAGTCAATTAGACTCCAAAATCTATTAGAAAGCCTTCCCAGCAGATTGGAGGTTATTATAACAGCAAAGGGGGACTATCTGAAATGGGATGTTCAGCAAACATTCAAACCCACTATCTGCTAGCTGCACAGAGTCATCACTATATTGAGGCTCTTTGTGCCCCAAGCTGAAACAAAAATGTAAAAATACTCAGTGAGTCTGTTTTAGTAACCCAATTAACATAAATTTAGATCATATTGAATGTACTTCCAGCACCTTTGTTCTAAAGCTAGGACTGTTAAATGTTAAATGATCTCTTACACCTAAAGTGATTATTGTTACTGAAATTATTTCTCATCAGGAGCTTGATGTATTGTGTTTAACAGAAACATTAAACCAAATGAGTATTTACCATTAAATTAATCTAGTCCTCTTGGAAACAGTTATATACACCATCTTCATCTACCTGGCAAAGGAGGAGGCATTGCAGTTATCCATCCATCCATCCATTATCTACGTATACTGCTTTATCCGTCTGGGACGCGGGAGGAAGCTGGAGCCAATCCCAGCAGTCGTTTCGGGCAAGACCCCTGGGCAGGTCACCAATCCACCACAGGGCCACATTGCAGTTATTTATAATGATAATCTAGGTATGAAGCCACAAAAAATGAATCTCTTCAATTGATTCCACTAATTATTATTTACAGATAAGGGTAAACAGATACAGATATTATTTACCCAGGGCCATATTCTGAATTCAATTTGTGAATTTACATATTTCATCTCAAACCAGGCTGTCTCTTTAGACATTGTTGGAGAATTTAATATTCATTTCGATAATCTAGAAGACCCTCTGAGAACAGTGTTCATGTCCATTTTAGAATCAATAGGAGTTAATCAGGACATAATAGGACCCACTCATGATAGTGGTCACACCCTTGATCTAGCACAAATTCTGGAAAAAGTATAGAAAATGTAGTCACATTTCCACAGTTTGAAACTATCTCAGGTCATTATTTCATCTCATATATATGTATCCTAGCCTGCTATTTTGACAAATGAACATTCACTTCAGCTACTGCAGAGTCTTATCAATAATCTCCCTAATTATCAACTTTTATTGGATCACTGTTAGACCCCACTAACACTTTAGACAACAATATGTCACATTAGCAATTATAATGTGTTATTAAACCTGAACCAATCAAACTCATCAATATACTAGATCCGTTACCTATGCATTTCCTCAAACAGGTAATACTGGACTTAAACAAATCTATTCTAAAAATAATCAAGTCTTCCCTTAGCTCTGGTTATGTACCCAAATCCTTTATATTAGCTGTCATAAAAATCCCTGACCTCAACCCCAGTCAGCTGTCCAATCATATGCGAATATTCAACCTTCCCTTTTTTTCCAAGATCTTGCTTATGCTCATACCAACATAGGAATAATGTTCATGCAATGTATCAGTCAGGATTTAGGCCTCATTACAGCACAGAGACTGTGCTGGTGAACATTGTCAATGACCTTCTATTGAGCTCTGATCAGGGTTGTGTGACCTTGCTTATGTTACTTGACCTTAGTGCGGCTTTTTACAGTATTGGGAGAATTTACTATTCTTGTTGATAGATTAGAAAATTTTATTGGAGTTAGGATAACGGCTCACTCCTGGCTCAGGTTTTATCTGACTGATCATCAGTTTGTTGATGTAAATGGTGACTCCTCTACACACACTAAGGCACAATTTGGTGTTCTGAAAGGTTGTGTTTTAGGCCCACTGCTTTTTTAGTTGTTTATGCTACCTCTAGGTAACATTATTGTCGCAACTCTCACTTCCCGGAACGTAGCTAAGACTAGGAACGCTCCTCGTGTTGCCATAGCTACGACCTCCGGCGCGCCCACTTCCGCCTCCGGGCCTTCAAGTATAAACACAGAAGTTCAGAGACGCTAGTCACTGGTTCATGTCTTCGTCCGCGTTTCATGGCACTAGCCTCCCCGAGCTAAGGAAGACTCTACAGCCGCTGACTGCTCCTCGTTACCGGTAATTCTCCCGTTTGTTCTGAACGGCGGTTTATTTTCCCTATTTTTCCGTTCGAGCTGAACGGCGGTTTTCTTTCTCGTACTTACCTGTTTCTCGCGCCGTGTTTGTTCCGCTACTCCGCTCCCATCTGCTTCCCCGGGCTAGCGGCGTGCCCTTCCACGGAAATTGGCTTTCTACACTCTCGGCACTGGATTATTTCCTCTGGAACATTTTCCCTCGGGACTGTGAACTATTACCTGTGTGAGATCCGATTGAGACAAGTATTCGGCATCGGTTATTGTCCCGTTGGGACGGCGGTTTTAGTTGTCGCTTCCGTTTCAAGTACGGTTTCATTTTTATTCGTGTTTTTTTGGCAAACATTCCCACGCTCAATCCGCGCTCCTGCCACATCGCTCAGAGGACCACGTACAGCTGGAATTGCCCTCAGTAAGACTCTTTCTTCTCCCACTGTGCGCGCCGCCGCACTTGTGGTCTCGCTATCCCACCCGTAACAGGTAACTTTATTGTTAGCACATTATTTATTATTGTTACAACTTGTAGCTGATGCTGCACACTGCATTTCAGAGGGAATTCTTCTAGGATTTTCTAAATTTTGTCCATACAATTATGAAAAACTATGGGGTGTTGCTTGTATATGTCATTTTTCCATCAATTAACACAATTTTCATACATTTAGAGATAAATTCATTCAAAAAACAGTGTAAACTTCCTCATATTAGTTCAAGAAGGTGGCTGTTCCTCAGCTACAGTCATGATGAATGTGGTATTCTTGAGTGATATCAATAGAGATTAAAGTACTAGGTATTTAAATCGAACAATTGTGAATGTTTATACAAAATGGTTACAAAAAGATGTGGCCTGGATTCTAAGCTGAAGCCTCGGGAATCATGCACCTCTGCTGCAGCTAGCTCCATTTCTTAACATCTTCGACTCTGAGACACTGAGACACTGCTACAGACTATTTAATCTCTTTTGATACCACATTCATCATGATTGTATCTGAGGCAAATCCACCTTCTTCAACAAACATTAGCAGCACTAGCATAGCCAGAATTTTTGTGGCTACTAGCAGCATGAAATTTATATGGATAACTTTATAGATTCATAAGTTCATAATCAGAACTTATACTTCTGTGTAGTTGCTTTGTCACAATGTCCATTGTTAAAATCACAATACAAATAAAATTGAAATCGAAAGTTTTTAAGCTTGATTGTGTCATTATTACATAGACATTTCTGTTTAGCATTCATTCCAACTTTCCTGATGTTTCTCGAAAATGGGACACGTTTTTGGAGGAAGAGTTTCACTGTTGTCCAAAAAAATGTCCCTCCATTGATTTCATTACCACAAATTATACTTACACTAATATTCCATCCATTTAGCAAGTATTTATGAAATAATTCATACTTTAGAGCGATAAACTTATGGCTGTTGAATGAGAGGCCGACCTCTGGAGAGGATTCTCTACTAATGTACTAAAAATGCGGTGTTACATAATTGTGAAAGAAAAATGTTTGCTATAATGTGACAAAAATCTTTACAATTACAACCAAAATGATTATTATTTGAGCAATTCTGAGAACTGAGCTCAGTTCGGGGGGAAAAAGGATCTGTAAGAAATTGAACAATAAACATGTCACTGGTTTGTACATATTGCTGACTGTGTGTGTAAAACTCATTAATGTGAGTATAAAAACCGTTTAAAAACCAACTAATCTTCAATAGCTGAAAAAACGTCCCTTCTAGGCCCACATTAAGTCACAAATTCTAACTGCATCCAGCTGTGTGGCTTACTGGGTACTTAAACATCAATATGCTGGAATATTGTGGGACATTTCAAAACGTTAATGTGACTAGGGCCTGTGGTGGACTGGCGACCTGCCCAGGGTGTACCCCGCCTCTCGCCGGAAGTCTGCTCGGATTGGCTCCAGCTTCCCCGCGACCCGGATGGATAAAGCGGTATAGGTAATGGATGGATGGATAGTGTGACTAATGAAGAGGCAAAACTTGAATGAGTCTAACTCAACTTTGACCAATATTGACTAGGCAGAAATGAGACTAAACAATGCCACCTAGTGGTATATTAAAAAAAAGCATTAAGACATGACACTTTATATTTTCAAATGATTGTTCGATGAACGGCATAGCATCCATAAATTTCCACTTCTGTTTTTGTTAGTGTTCATCCCCTGGTTTTCCTTCTTAAACCTGACCTAAATGTCTTTTAGGTTGTACCACAGTTTCTTCACTCCTGAGATTAAGCAGATATTAAATACAACCAAACTAAGCAAGTAAGCAGAATATAAGCTTACTAAATTGCTGAAATTGTTCATATTGGTCGGGGAGCTCGAGCTGATGAATTGTTGATCCCAGCACAGAAATGAAAAACTATATAATCATACCATATATTAATAATAAAGGCCATGGCATCATCATACTATAACAAGCTAACATTGTTAAAACACTGTCATTACTGTTTACTAACAGAAATAGACATTAGGGTAAACCTACAAAATTCTCTCAGGCTAAAAAGTAACGTTAAATAACATAGACTACCAAAGACACTTGTAACAGTTAGCTACTATTTTGTTGCTAGACAGTAATTACCATCATCATGTTGAAGACCTGAGATATTTTTGATGTTGTCCTTAAGTTGGGAGTCCATGATTGTCCTCCAATCCTTCTCTCTGCATCGCTGGATGTAGATGTCCTGCAGGTCTGTCAGATGGTCATCATTGTGGTCCAGACTGGTTGTGTTTCCAAAAAAAAAGTGACGTTGCCTGTTAAGATGTTTTCAGTTTTGCTCCTGCTGAAGGAGGAAAGGAAGCGAGAGGGCAGTCTGAACTTCCTCAGTCTGTGGACAAAGTAAAAGATGCCGCAGACCAAGACATGTCCTCTGAGAACTTAACTCCTAAGTGTTGGACTCTCTGTTCAGGGTCCTTCATCTTGCCAGTGTTCAAACCTCCTTAGGCTGTATGTTAAATGCTATAGGTGATATATGTAGACTGTGTGTGAAATGCTTTTGCATCATTGGTAGTTTTTCTGGTTTCTGTCTCTGACCATTTTTTGTTTATTTGTTTGTGTGGTGATTTTATATCAATAGAAAACATCAAAATTCTCCCCAAAATATCATTTATATAGCACCTTTATCTGAAAGAACTAAGACTAATAGGAAATTAATCTTCCTAGAGATTGGTGTATTGAAAGTTTTATTCTCATAAGCTCTGCCATAATTTGTAATTTGTAATGACAAAATCACACCGATCAGTTTTTAGTCTGTAGTTTTCATTCATCCACATGTATATCTGTCTCTCCATCTTTCTATCTGTCTGTCTGTCTCGCTGAGCTGCCTTGTACTGGTCATCACACCCTGGATTAAACTTTATTTGTAAGTCTAGTTTTTTTCATGGATGAGACAAGGATAAGGATAAGATAAGGAATAAGGATTAAACACACATCACACACTGTACATTTTGTTAATAATATATGAGGAGATTATTAGGCTACAAAAGAAGCTAAAACCAGTAAATGCATGATTCAGACAAGCTGAAACATTAACTGAATCATATTACAGTGATACATACAGTATAATAATCATGACTAAATCCCACCTCGATGCACACTTATTCAACCTTTAAGCTACCGATTCATTTTACATTCAGTATTTCTGTTTTTAAAATCATGACATTATTACAAGATGAAAGTTAACACATTATTATTATGAATAAAAGTGGATTTGTATCTAAAAGAAATTCAAAACCAAACCAAAGATACACAGAAAATTTAAAAGGCTTGAATAAAACTTAATCTAAAGTGACTGTACTAGATCTTCTCCTCCTTGAACTCAGTGGTAATGGAGTTGCCCTGCTCGCACCTGTACTCTCCATACTCGACCTTAGAGTGAAAGCCGGTGGAGATGGTCAGCTTGACCGGGACTGTAACGGTCACCTCCTTTCTCAACACGTTCATTGTTAGCTTGGTGTGTGGAGAAATGTTGGCTGGCAAGGAGACTTTGACGCTTTCATTCGTGGTTCTGGTGTTGCTGCTGCCCTTCTCCACAGTAAAGGTGTTACTGACATTAAAGGTTTTCTCTCCTGTAACACCAGACAATGTTACTGCAGCTTTGGTTCCCCAACTAATCTGTGTGGAATTGCTAAATTTGAAACTCTCAGTGACAGATCCTGAATACTCTCGATGCAGCTCAGTGGTGAAGGTTTGTTTCTCAGATCCATAATTCACACCAGTGAAGGAGTCGATGATAACCTTTTTTATATTTTCTTTCTTTTTGTCCCATTCCACTTCAGTTTTAATGATGGATTTAGCTGCTTTAAGAGGACGCACGTGGGTTAGACGGTTGTCGAACCACTCATACTTAGGCACATCACGGGTAGCTCTGGCCACACGCATGTATCCTCCTTTGTCCCTATGCTGGTACAGAACCCAGGCTCCTCTCTGCACCTTGTGAGAAGATGTGGTGTCATTAAAATCGCCATGAAGCAAGCTGGTCTCACAGTTGAGGACGAGGCTTCGGCCCTGGTAGTTGGGATCCTCATACAGTGTGATCTGAGGATCATCCAGGTCTTCTGTCACCAGCTCAAGTGAAGAAATGTCATTATAGTAGTACACGCTGTCATAATCTCCTTCCTCATAGACAGTCGGTTCACCAGCGTAATTTGCCTCTGTGTACGCCACCCATGGATTCCCGATGACCTTCAGAGAGCAGATGCAGTTATCAAAACTCAGCTTACTTAAACTGGGGACGTCAGAGGTGAACTCTCTGCTGAGGCCCTGGAAGTTATAATTGTCATAGACGATGATCTTGTTCATGGCTGAAGGAGTTTGCAGTCAGACGCGCAGAGACTCACAGGCAGTGCAGAAGCGATGAGATCAAGAATCTGTGAAGATTGGTCAAGTTTCCCTTTCTATATATAACTGCTCGGGGGAGTGAAAAGAAGGAACACATATAACACGTGATACATCACACAATTTGTAGCCCCTTTCATATGTTTTGTCTTATATATTTTTATACAGGCAGTAATTCAGTTTTAAGTCAAACAGCCATTCAGTACACACACACACAAACACACAAACACACACACACACACACACGCACACACACACACACACACACACAAACACACACACACAGTGTATTAATAGACTGTACAGGTGTTAATTTAACACTGTTCACTTTCAGCATTGCATATATCAATTCTATAGGGTTAATTACTAAATTTAGTTCTAAAGTGATAATTACTTCCAATCTTCTAGTTGTATACAGTGGATGGTAAGCAGACTGTTTACCATTGAAATTCAGATGTTCATACGCTACCCATGGATTCCTGAAGACCTTCAGAGAGGAATTATTAAAAGTTATTAAAAGTCTTATGAAATAAACTGGGGATATCAGTGGTGGACACTGCTGAGGCCATGGAAGTTAGGATGATCATAGATGATGATCTTGTGTATACATATAAAATATGGTTGTGGTATCATTAAAATCGCCATGAAGCAAGCTGGTCCCATGGTTGAGGACGAGGCTTTGGTCCTGGTAGTTTTCCTCTTCATACAGTGTGATCTGAGGATCATCCAGGTCTTCTGTCACCAGCTCAAGTGAAGAAATGTCATTATAGTAGTACACGCTGTCATAATCTCCTTCCTCATAGACAGTCGGTTCACCAGCGTAATTTGCCTCTGTGTACGCCACCCATGGATTCCCGATGACCTTCAGAGAGCAGATGCAGTTATCAAAACTCAGCTTACTTAAACTGGGGACGTCAGAGGTGAACTCTCTGCTGAGGCCCTGGAAGTTATAATTGTTATAGACGATGATCTTGTTCATGGCTGAAGGAGTTTGCAGTCAGAGGCGCAGAGACTCACAGGCAGTGCAGAGTGTTTCAAGTTTCAATACTGGAAGTGTTAATACTGCATACTTTAACTCTATACTGTAGTTGTTAATTAAATACAATGGTGTAGGTGTTAATTACAGGAAGTGTTAATATTGGATTCATTAATTCTACACTGTCAGTGTTATTAAAAATGCTGGGAGCATTAGTTCAGTGTATAATTCTACACTATTGGTGTTAATGTATCACTGCAAATAAGAATTCATGTTTGCATTAAGCCTACACTATTATGTATTAGTTCAGTACAGTACTTGCTAAGTCATAACGGCATATGTTAATTCTACACTGTAGATGCTGACCTGATACTGTATGTGTTAATTCATGAATGCAAACATTAATTGATGTGTAGATTAATTCTACACTATAGATATTAATTCAGTTCTGCACGTGTCAGCACAGAAGTGTTCATTCTACACTGTACATGTCAATAATCTAGGCAGATCAATATAAAAGTTCAAAATCACTAATAAAATATTTACAGATTTCTTACAGTTCTTACTGTTGACGTTTGTGTGATATTTCTGTTAAATACATCTTTAAATCATTATTGGTAAGGTTTATTTCCTACAACATTTTAACCTGCTTATTTTGAGAATGTTGTTGTTTAATAGAATATTACCTGTCTCCTGGAAATCTATATAACCTGTAAGAAAATGTTTGTTCATTTGCACCATTTCCATTGTATGATTTTTAAATACATCTCCTTATTAGCTAATGAACATTTCAGTAGGTGGTTTCCTGGAATCATAAGCAACTACTCTGCACAGGAACACTTACTGATATAATCATCATATAAAAATAGTGATTATGAAAATTTAAATGAAGTGTTGTAATTCATTTTAATACATAAATTTACTCGTCCCTCACAGAAGGGAATTGACCACATTCTTGGTTCCTTTTGTTCATTTCATTTTGCCATTCCAGGGTAGGTTCTGTAAGTAATCGTTCATTTAGCAAGTTTCTCTAGTCTCTTAGTCTGTGTGCCTCGGGAAATAGTCAAAAGTGTTCTGTCTTTGCTTTAAGACTCATTTCCATCCTTTAGCTCCAGCTCAACATTACATGAGAAGGTGGGAATGGTAAAGCTAGCTGCCCATGGATGTGAATCACATGGAGATGACTGTGCATGGCTGCTTACTGAAGATTTTGGTCGAGTCACAGATAAGGTTCCAGGGTCCCAACCTGAATCAGGAGAGTTATAAGCAGGGCTGAACATGATCACCTTCTCTTTAGGCAGATTAGCTCCTGGTGTAAAGTTGCAGAAATCATGGAAATCTTGTAGACGAAGTTTTCTTTTCAGTTCCTATTTAAGACCATGAACCGAGTCTATTAATGAGTTTACCTAGTGAAAAAATATCTGATAGGTTCGATGGTGTCTTAATTAAGAAGAGGTTCCAAACAATTCACCAAGGTTTGTCATTCTCCAGTACTTTATTGTCAGCCATCAACAGCAGTAATCTCAGTTATCACAGCAGTTATCTCCACTGCATGCATCATTGGCGTCTCACAGCTCCTGAGTTCACTCCTGAGCTCTGGGTGATGGTCTGTGTGAAATTTCCCTGCATGTTTTCCCTGTGTCCATGTGGGGTTTAATTTTTTTTTTTATTATTTATTGTGGTCTGTTGTTTCTGTTTGATAAAAAAAAGAATGTATGATGTTTGGAAATCAAATTATTAAGGCACATATACATCTATCATAATTGTTCGTAACTGTTTTTTACATGTTCTTCCTTTTGAATCAATGCCTCCTTTAAGTGGACACACATGGGTCATATGGTCATTGTTCCAGTTGTACCTTCAAACAAAAGGTGCCATGTTTTAAGGTGTTTAACACATGTAGATGTAAATATCAGGAAATAAAAACTGAAATTCTGAGCTATAATCTCATATTCATCTTTTAAATCCAAATATCTTTAGTGTTTATCAAAAGCAGTAGAATTGGTGTTGCTGTTCCAGTACTTTCAGAGGGGACTGCATGTATTATATTTATGAAGTTTTGCTTTGAGTGCTGTTTTCTGCAGTCCTGATGTAAGCACATTTACCCACTTTCTAACCACCTTCCAACTGACTGCTGACCATGTGCGAATACTTCAGATGGAAGTGTGAGATAGCTGTATAAACCATGCACGAACCAAATGAGTTACATGTTGAAGAGAAAAGCAGTTAATTCTGTTGTTCTTTATACAGATACAAATGACATTCAATGTGACAAGTTTGAAAAAAGATTTTATTGCAGTGAGGTCTTAAATTAATAGTTTCTGGTCCATCACCCTCAGCAAGAGTGTGGACTAGTTAAGTCAGCTGCAAGACTGTAATTTATAAGTTACTGTGAGATTGTGAGATACTATGAAAGTGTGAGTTACTGTTAAACTGTGAGGTGATAAGAATATTTGTGTCTTAGTGAATTTCATGTGATTTAAAATAAAAGAATTATTTAAAAATGAAATGCTTCTCACACAAATGACACAATCAGCACAATTTAAATTTTTTAATTTTTCTATGTTACAATAGACACCTTTTAGAAAACCGCCATTCTCTGACAGTTTCTGTTTCAGCAGAAGGGGTGTTACTTGCAACAACAAAACACCTATTTTATTGAAACTCTAGAAACCTTTTAGAAAAGAATTAATTACTAAAATCCATTATCTTTTAGCTGTTTTAAAAATATTTACTTCTTCTGCTTTACTGATACAGATTTGGGCTTTGGGGCAATTGGGCAGTTACATGATAAATTGATAGCCAGTCATGAAACCAGTGATTTAACATTGTCTTGAGCAATTTTTTGTGCATGATTATTATTATAATGCTTGCAAAGCGAAGCACTATCCTGTTATGCCTTGGCTTCTTCTTCTTCTTCTTCTTCTTTTTCTTCTTCCAGGATGAATAACTCCAAAAATTCACTTGGCAACTTTGCTTCAACTTTTCTTCGTTGGTCTTGTAATGGGAACAGGGGCTATGACTTTTTGTTTTGATATTACACTCACATCGCTCTTTTTACCTCTATATCTGTTAATTGTTTTCCGATAGACTTTGAATAGGAACACTTTTCAAACTGCTCCCATTTCATCAATTTCCAAACTGGTCTCACAGCTCAGGTTCAGGTGATTGTCTGTGTGGAATTTCCCTTCATGTTCTCCCCACGTCCTAAAAATATTTATTTCTTCTGCTTTGCTGACATTTTTAGGCATGTTATCATTGTTAATAGTGCTTGAAAAACAAAGCACTGTGCTATTATCCCTTGGCTTCTTCTTCTTTTTCTTTCTGTATCAACTCAAAAAAGTTTTAATGTGGAAACTTCACTTCAACTTTGTTTTAAAGGGCTTGTAACTGGTTCAGTGGTTATGACTTTTGGTTTTGATATTCGCTTCACATTCCACTTTTTTATACCTCTTTCTGTCCATTTTCCCCATAGACCTTGTCCCTCCATTAATTTCAGCAGTAGAATTGAATGTCAGGCTATAGTGGGATTTCAATGACGTTTTTTCATTTACGTACCTTGAAAGTTGCTGGCTTGAAGGCAGTAAACAAATGAGGAGTTAAGAGACATTTAGCTATGTTCATTTTTCCCTGGATTCCTCATTACGGGAGACTCTTTTACCTTGCATTGAGATTGGGAATGACAAGGATACAGGCTTTGTGGAGGAATGTTGTAGAAGGGTTCCAACAGAGATGCCACTTTTCTAACTGCATTGGTGTCCTAGGTGGGAAACACGTCATCATCCAGAAGCTTGCATTTTCTGGATCATCTTTTCATCATTTTAAGGGCACATTTTCAGTCGTCTGCCCTGGTTGACCATGACTATAAATTCATTGCTGTGTATGTGAGTGCACCTGGTAGCAACAGTGACATACTCATTTTCCTTGGGAAAAGCCTTCAGGTGGGTATATTACCCACCACCTGTTGCTTTACCTGCAACTTCCGATATTGCGTAAATATGACCTAAACCATCATCAGTCTTTCAAACAAGTACTAAAAGTAAAAAATGGAAACCCAAGTAAACAAATGAGACACAAATATTATACCTGGTCATTTATTTATTAAGGGAAATTATCCAATATTACTTATCTGTGAGTGGCAAAAGTATGTGAAACTCTAGGATTAGCAGTTAATTTGAAGTTGAAAATAGAGTAGTTTTCAATCAATGGGATGACAATCAAGTGTTGAATGGATGCCCTGTTTTATTTTAAAGAACAGGGATTTATCAAAGGCTGACCTTTACAACATATGTTGTGAACATATCGTGGAATAAACAAAGGAGATTTCTAGGACCTAAGAAAAGAATCGTTGACACCCATCAAGCTGGAAAAGGTAAAAAAAAACAACATCTGTAAAGAGTTTGGAGTCCATCATACAACAGTCAGATATCCAGAGGAACTTCAAGATCTTTGTAAACCTCTTCAGGAGTGGAGACCGACAAAGATCACTCCAAGACAAGGTATGTAAGGTATGTAACAGTGTGTGTAACAATAGTCCTTGAGGTCTGAAATTAACCCAGGGTAACTTCTAAGCAACTGAAGGCCTCTCTCACATTGGCTAATGTTAATGTTCATGAGTCTATCATCAGAAGAACACTGAACAGCAGTTTTGTACATGGCAGGGTTGCAAGGAGAAAGCCACTGCTCTCCAAAAAGAACATTGCTTCACGTCTACAGTTTGCTAAAGATCACATGGTCAAGCCATAGGGCTACTGAAAAATTTTTGCTGATGGATGAGTCCAAAATAGAACTTTTTGGTTACAATTTGAAGAGTTATGGTTGGAGAAAGCAAAACATTGCATTCCAGCATTAGAAACTTTTCCCATCTGTGATCACCTCCCATGGAGGTGGTATTATCATGGTTTGGGCCTGTTTTGCTGCAGCTGGGCCAGGATGGCTTACCATCATTGATGGAACAATGAATTCTGAATTATTCCAGTGAATTGTAAAGGAAAATGTCAGGACATATGTCAGTGAACTGAATCTCAGAGTAAGTGGGTCATGTAGCAAGACAACGACCCTAAGTACACAAGTTGTTCTACCAAAAAATGGTTAAGGAGGAGTAAACATAATGTTTAGGAATGGCCATGTCGAAGTTCTGACTGTAATCCAGTAGAAATGTTGTGGAGGGTATGAGGAAGATGACAGAATGTGCTCCACAACTATATAGAATATCTCACCTCTTCGAGGAAACCAAGGACTTGCCCATGCCATGCACACACTATGCCATTATTTCTCCTTAGAACAGCAGAATTATCAATATTCAAACATTTTACCAGCTTTTGAATTGATCGTGTCGCATCTTCATCCAACAGTTTCGCAGGTCCTAGTCTTCCATTTCCTTTGGTCTATCTGCTCTACCACTTGCTTCCTTTGGCTTATCATCTAGCTTCAATTCACATTGTTGTAACTTATTGAACCAGTTCTTAATAGTAAAAGTACATTAAATAAATACATTATCTTCTTTTTTTGTTGTTGTTGCCTTTTTTTTGCCTTTACAGTAACACCTATTTTGCTGAGACAGTAGAAATTATTTTTACAACAATAATCACAGTACTCTAATTGTTATATGCGGCCGCCCCCTTCTTTTTCGTGGCCAAGAAGGATGGATCTCTTCGGCCGTGTATTGATTATCGCCAGTTAAACCAGATTACTATTAAGAACAAGTACCCTCTACCTTTGATGGATTCGGCTTTTGAGCGACTGTCGGGAGCCACCATATTCACTAAGTTGGACCTCCGCAACGCATACCACCTGGTGCGGATCCGAGAAGGCGACGAGTGGAAAACCGGATTCATTACTCCCAGCGGTCACTACGAGTACCTAGTCATGCCCTTCGGCCTGTGCAACAGTCCCGCCGCATTCCAGGCCCTGGTCAACGACGTACTGCGGGAATTTCTGGGTCACTTCGTGTACGTCTACCTAGACGATATCCTCATCTTCTCCTCCTCCCTCGCGACGCACCGACACCACGTGCGACAGGTCCTTCAGTGTCTCCTGAAAAACCGACTCTACGTCAAGCTTGAAAAGAGTGAATTCCATATCTCCACCACATCCTTCCTTGGATTCGTTATATCACCACAGGGGGTGTCCATGGACCCGGACAAGACTAAGGTCATCATTCAGTGGCCGGTTCCCCAAACCCTGAAGCAACTTCAATGATTCCTGGGGTTCGCCAATTTCTATCGCCGCTTCATAAGTAATTACAGTTCGGTCGCTCACGCCCTCACATCCCTACTTCGAGGGAAACCCAAGTCACTCCTTTGGACCCGGGAGGCGCAGGAGGCGTTCGAGGATCTTAAGAACTGGTTCACGTCAACCCCCATCTTGTCTCATCCTGACCCCACTCGACCTTTCATTGTCGAAGTGGATGCTTCCAGCAGCGGCGTAGGCGCCATACTGTCTCAGAACTCCTCCCTCGACAACCGCATCCACCCATGCGCATTTTTCTCTCGCAAACTCAGCTCTGCCGAGCGCAACTATGACGTTGGCGATCGAGAACTCCTGGCCGTCAAGTTAGCCCTGGAGGAATGGCGGCACTGGCTGGAGGGAGCCGATCACCCCTTCCTTATCTGGACTGACCATAAAAACCTAGAATACCTCCGGGAAGCTCGCCGACTAAACCCTCGCCAGGCGCGGTGGGCCCTGTTCTTCTCCAGGTTCCGATTCCA